>JAECUM010021814.1:0-22027 GCA_016617855.1 Megalonaias nervosa | reverse complement strand
TGCTAAACTTGTATCCTTTGATTATTGCTAATTGTGTATCATATGGTTACTGCTAAATGTGTATCTTTTGGTTATTGCTAAATGTGCATCGTTTGGTTATTGTTAAATGTGTGTCATTTGGTTATTGCTAAATGTGTATCATCTCATTGCTGCTAAATGTATCATCTCATTACTGCTAAATGTGTATCATTTGGTTATTGCTAAATGTGTATCATTTGGTTACTGCTAAATGTGTATCATCTCATTACTGTTAAATGTATATAAATTGGTTATTGCTAAACTTGTATCATTTGGTTATTGCTAAATGTGTATCGTTTGGTTATTGCTAAATGTGTATTGTTTGGTTAATGCTAAATGTGTATCATCTCATTACTGCTAATTGTGTATCATTTGGTTACTGTTAAATGTATATCAATTGGTTATTGCTAAACTTGTATCGTTTGGTTATTGCTAAATGTGTATCGTTTGGTTACTGCTAAATGTGTATCGTTTGGTTACTGCTAAATAGGTATCGTTTGGTTACTGCTAAACGTGTATCATCTCATTATTGCTAAATGTGTATCGTTCTTTATTGTTAAATGTGTATCGTTTGGTTATTGCTAAATGTGTGTCATTTGGTTATTGCTAAATGTGTATCGTTTGGTTATTGCTAAATGTGTATCGTTTGGGTACTGCTAAATGTGTATCGTTTGGTTACTGCTAAATGTGTATCGTTTGGTTATTGCTAAATGTGTATCGTTTGGTTACTGCTAAATGTGTATCATTTGGTTATTGCTAAATGTGTATCGTTTGGTTACTGCTAAATGTGTATCGTCTGGTTATTGCTAAATGTGTATCATTTGGTTATTGCTAAATGTGTATCGTTTGGTTATTGCTAAATGTATATCAATTGGTTATTGCTAAATGTGTATCGTTTGGTTACTGCTAAATATGTATCATCTTGTTACTGTTAAATGTGTATCATTTGCTACATTTTCAGAGATTATTATTTCACAACTGTGGTTTGGCGAGATAACAACTATGTTCTTGTCACGTGGTTAAACAGGGAACAAAACTATTCCATACTTTCATTATGTAGCAAGGAAAATGGTGCATGTATCGAAGTAAGTAGGCATGAATTGAATAATTCTGAACTCATTGTATCGAAATTTATTAGAGTTGCATAAATAGAATATAACCGCTTGTGTTTTGATGATATCACGGGACTTAAATGTAACAAACTACCGAGAGTCAATGTAAGATGTAAGCCATGCCTTATCTATATCGATATAAAACCTCAGTATTCTGAAATATTCGATAAATAACAAAATTAAATTACCTTCTTAAACTTGGCTTCACAAAATTGTGATTTAACATCGCTCATATCTCATTATTTGAGGTAATATTTCATTAACTTCTGTTTGTTGGTTTGTTGTAAATATTTTATCGCTGTAATTGCATAGGTATCTAGTCCCTCTGGAGCAATGAATAAATTAGCATGTCTACCAAGCAATGAATAAATTAGCATGTCTACCAAGCAATGAATAAATTAGCATGTCTACCAAGCAATGAATAAATTAACATGTCTATCAAGCAATGAATAAATTAACATGTCTACCAAGCAATGAATAAATTAGCATGTCTACCAAGCAATGAATAAATTAGCATGTCTACCAAGCAATGAATAAATTAGCATGTCTACGAAGCAAAATAGAAAAGATGTATCACATTCAAATGAAATTTCAATTTTGGGGGTAATTTTTTGAAATTGTTGATGTGAGTCATAATGTATCCGATCTCGTTTTGCAATATAGGTTATCAGAGAGTGATATCTTGCTATATTTAGTTTATTAATACGTATGAACATTAATGCGGTACTAGTTTTATAGTTTTGAGAAACCTTTAGATACAATACGTTGTGTTATTTCTAGACATTAATGAAATGGATTCATTATATATACATTTGACCTATCTTAAGGAAGTCATTTCAAATACGAACATCTAACAGCAAACAATATTTACAAAACTTTACGTGCAGTGATATAAATTCAAAATCTTCTCTTTCAGAATCATCGAGTTCTCGCCGAAGGAGGATGGGTTCAATTAGTGCATACTCTCTCCCTCTCTCTCTCTCTCTCTCTCTCTCTCTCTCTCTCTGCTTTTATCTTAACATGAAAAATAATGATTATTTCCTTAATTTGTAATATATTTGTGTGACAGTCATTGCCAACATATGCTTTAGTAATTAAACCTGTAGACTGATGAGGTTGATATTAATTTATCTTCATTACTACTATATGCATATGACTTTAATTATATTACTTTATATTTTTAAGACCTGATTAAAGGTAAAAATCTAATTTGCCATTATATTTGAGTAAATTTTATTTTATGACAACATTAGAATGTTTATTATCATTCCTTTTGGTAGAAGATTTGAACTGATTCATTTCATGGGATTTTTGTGGGTTTTTTATTTTTATTTTTGGAGGGAGGGGGTGCTAATTATAATAATACATTTGCAAGTACGATTTTTCTTCTAGTACACCCCGCCAATATTTATGTCTGACGGAAGCTATTATTTCTTGGTTTTACCTCAAAGAAATGGACTGTCAGGACATTTTAAACATATTGCAAAGATAGAATCATCGGTGAGTTGTGTCTTCAGATATCATTGATTTTCAACTATATATATATATATATATATATATATATATATATATATATATATATATATATATATATATATATTTGATGTTTTATGCACATCTAGCTGTTATAAGTGTTGATTTTGACCTGCCGTCACCTACTTTGCTGGAATATTGAGCTCTGCAATTTGCTCTATTTCTAACTTTAGTGAACACTGTGGACTAGGGGCTGAAAATAAAATAAAAAAATAATAAACTCAGGAGTATGTGATTTTATTTCAAATGATCATAAACGACATTACATATGAAAGATTATCTGTGAGAGAAAACTCCATCTCAAAATCTAGCTCATAGTTGTTTCTTCATTGTCTTATGGGGGGGGGGGCTAGGCTGGTGGTGTTTTTTGTTATTGTTTTGTTTATCTATTTTTACTCCATGCTGATGAAACTTTTCAACTTGAGTATGCACTCAAACTAGAAATTGCTTTTGTCATAAGTCTTTAATTTCCTAAATTATGATAAAGTCTACACTGCATATTTCACAGTAATTTATTTCTACCTGTATTGTTGATTTGGAATCTCTTGTATTCCATTGAGTTTATGTTAGGCTATCCGTATGTGAGTCTGAGTGTGCAATAGAGTTGAGTAAATGAATATGGAACCAGTCCCAGATCTAACAGCACATTATGCCAATCTAAAAAGGCATTACGTAGAACTGATATCACATTATGCCAAACTAAAAAGACATTAAGTAGAACTGATGTCACATTATGCCAAACTAATAAGGCATTGTGTAGATCTGATATCACATTATGCCAAACTAATAAGGCATTATGTAGAACTAATATCACATTATGCCAGACTAATGAGGCATTATGTAGGACTGATATCACATTATGCCAGACTAATAAGGCATTATGTAGAACTGATATGACATTACGTCAAATGAATTATGCAAAATCATGGAAGCGAAGCTCAAGGTCTACGCTTATCTTTTTAGATGGACATTCTATCCAGGTTAAAGCAGTACTTGTCACATTTTCATCTTGGACTTAACTGACAATTAGAATGGACGTCATTTTTGTGTTTAACTGACAATTAGGATAGAAGTCATCCAAATGTAATTAGTTTACGTGCTTAGCTGCAAAATAGAATAGAAATCATCCAAATGTTAATACATGTGCTTAGCTGTCAAATAGGATAAGAATCATCCAAATGTTGTTAATACGTGTTAAATAATTACTGAATTCAAAAGTTACAATACGATTGAAACAAATTCCTTCAGTAAATATGAAAAGCAGGATGGAATCAACATCTTACTTCGATAGTCTTTAACAAAATTGTGAATTATTGACAAATGTTTATATGCAAAAGGGACAAGACAATTATATATAACCCCAGATTTAATTTCCCCGTATCTTTACAGACTATTCTTTGAAGTATTGGAAAACAATCTCTTGTTTTATTAATGTTTTTGTTTCACTTTATACTCTTTGACGAAGAAGGACGTATGTTCGGGACGTTTCTTGTAATATGTCATAGAGAAAGCGTGATGATCAATTGTATGTAAAAGAATGTAAACAGTTTTTTTAGGGTTGCTCGTAGGTGTTTGTTTGGAGAGATAGATCAGAGAAAAATGACAAAGGACCTCCATATATGGGGCTTTGGGGAAGGTGGGAGGCTGGCGTTTGTTATCTCCCCTGTCTAAGCATCTGTGTGATATTTGTGGCAGCAACTACGGGCAGAAGGAAGACGACAGTTCTTGACCAACGGTATGTGGGATGTCATGGAAATTGTTGGCTATGATGAGGAGCTACAAATGATGTGAGTACTCTCTCTCTCTCCGATAATGAATCTGAAATTATAAAATCCATAACTTCTGGAGCATAAATTTCCAAACACAAGTAACATTTATTATATACCGAATTATTTGCAGCGTAACATTGATAAGTCGCATATTTAGTTATCTAATGATAGGCTTGAATAAAATAATTGGTTTGGTTCTGGCGATTATTATTGTCTTGCCGATGACCTCGCAGCCTTGAGGAATGAAAGCAAATAAATTATTTCTCTGTCAACACTTTGTGTTTTCTAGGTTCGTGTATTAATTTTAAATTTACTTGAAAATCATTTCTGTTTGAGACTTGGAGCTTAAATTGTTAGTACAATGTCAGACTAGAAAGTTTTTGGATTTTATTCAGCATGTCTTAGCGCCTGACTAAGAACTCTCGTATTCGGACATACTGGTATCTTATCTCCTTTAAAATTCAAATACGTATGAGTTTAAACGAACAAACAGACAGACAGACAGACAGATAAACATAGACTTGCTAAATCACATGTATAATGCATAAATACTGCAAAGTCAAAATCATAACTCTTGTAACGCCGATAAAACAGTTATGACTACGTACAATTTTCATGTGGTGAATTGCTTTTATCTCTCTTTTTCTACAGCACTGACATATATGTTGGTATAATCCGTGACATTTTACATGTACTGGATGAAAATCATTAACTGTAACAAATAAATGAAAATGGTCACCATTCTAGAATTATCAATGACTAAAGTCATCTACATCAAATATGTATACGAATGAAGCTAATGGTTGTGAGAGAATCATATTTTACACACAGACATTTCATGTGAGGGGTTGTATTCCAAATATAATGGTGGCAACTTTTAACATATTATTTTATTTTAAAATCACATTTAAAAATATTTGTGTGAGGACATGTTTGCTGCTACATATTTTTAATACTTTCTTTAGATATTTCGTTGTGACAAAAAGTGATGATCCAAGAAAATGACATCTATACAGGTTAGGAAACTTACTTGTCCCATATAATAATATTAATATTTATTATTATTATTATTATTATTATTGGTGCTGTTGTTAATTATTATTACATATATTATTATTGCTAATGGTGCAATTGTTTTTATTATTATTATTATTGTTATTATTATTATTATATACAATTAATGGATGTAAGTTTTGCTCGCAATCATTATTTTGTAATCTGATATTAGGAAAAGGGCAATATTATGCCAAGTTTTGTAAAACAAATTATTTCTGCCTATTTTCTTTGTCACAAAAAGACATCATTCTCATTTGTGAAATAAAAAGCGCTAGTAACTTTGTGTTTTATTTTTTATGTTAATCTTTCTGTCTGGATTTATTCTCTGTGGCCGCCTTAGCTTTAAGTCTCAACATTATTTTTCTTTTCTTTTTTTGCCATAATGTTTTTAATTTTTTTAAATAGTATCACTGATCTATGATTTATAAGACTTTTCTTCCGCAAAAGCATAATTCTCTTCCTCTCATCATTTATTTTGACAAACAAAGTAGCTATTTCCATCCTGTATATTCAAATTAGAGCCTTCAGTATGTTTTAGCACATCCACAAATCCCAATGCCAAAAATTTCAAGCAACCCGAATGTCTAACTTGCTCCTATGCTGAAGACTGCCAGTATGTGTCTGCTTCATTTAGCACGTTGGGGAAATTCTATGTGTTAGACTGTGAGGGGCCTGCTGTACCTTCCTATATTCTCCGATCCACCGATGGAAGGGATTGTAAGACTTTTGCTTTTTTACTTTTTGCAAAAGAAAATATTTTATTGCTGAGAAATAAACAATGGATTCATAAACAAATTTAAACAAATAATGTTGATGTTTATATTTATTTCCATTGTCTACAAGTTTTAAGAGAGCTGAATTTCGGAGATAATTCTGTTTAAAGGCATTGCTGTTTATTACCTCCGTTTTAAAAAAGGTCTTTTCAAATATTTTAGAACTTACATCCATATTTGACTATTTGTAGTGTGCATTAAACTGTGACAGTATATCCAGATCTGATTTCACATAGCAAAAATCTCTTGAGTCTGAGATTTTGCTTCAACCGGTCATCAGTGGCGTTACATTTGAAAGTGCATTTCTGATTGGCTAGTAATGGAAGCTCTCATACTGACGCTCATTTCTGATTGGCTAATAATGGAAACTCTCATACTCAAGCTCTGAAGTTATACGATCTTCAGGCCTGGAGAAAAGTACAAGTAAAAGAATAATGTGAACCCCGACCTGTTGTAGCATTGAAGAAGCATGAATTTAAACGGTATTAAATATGTAGCAAAACTGTTTAAGAGAGCGGCGTTTGGGATCTACTTTAAGTTGTTATATTAAGGTTAATTTCATGCTAAATGCATTACACAGCAACTTGACAGTTGTTGTTGTTTATTGAGGTGATTGATTATGCAGGGTTCTGATAGTGTGGGTGATATTATATTCTTGCCACTAGTGTCTTATTTTATTTGATCCTAGTGTCTAAAATGTGATCTCTCTCTCTCTCTCTCTCTCTCTCTCTCCATCTGGCACAATTCAAATGAAAATTACATAATAAAAATTATATTTTTGTAAATCGTATGAAATACATGTATGATATCAATAGATCGTTATACTGTTATATACCTTTGCTCCACATGTGCCCTCAATGTATATTTTATGTTTCAGTGGTAGTACTTGAAGACAATCATTTGTTGAGACAGAAACTAGCCAACAAAGCCATGCCAAAAGCTGATTATTTCCACATTTCAATATCAGAAGATGAAAGTAAGTCAAAGTGTATGAAGCATGTTTCCTTGATACATTTTGGTTTCTTGCATTTAAGACAGGGAAGCAAATAATGTGTGTTCAAATAAATCATATTGTAACCAAGATTTTATCCTTTCTGACCATACAATTCCTTTCATATAAATTGTATTTCATCAACTTCTTGGACCACACCATTCCTTTCATATAAATTATATTTCATCAGCTTCTTGGACCACACCATTCCTTTCATATAAATTGTATTTCATCAACTTCTTTGATCACAATGAACTCCTTTCATACAAATTGTATTTCATCAGCTTCTTGGACCACACTATTCCTTTAATACAAATTGTATTTCATCAACTTCTTTGATCACAATTAACTCCTTTCATATAAATTGTATTTCATCAGCTTATTGGACCATGCCATTCCTTTCATATAAATTGTATTTCATCAGCTTCTTGGACCACACTATTCCTTTCATATAAATTGTATTTCATCAACTTCTTGGACTACACCATTCCTTTCATATAAATTGTATTTCATCAACTTCTTGGACCACATCATTCCTTTCATATAAATTGCATTTCATCAACTTCTTGGACCACACCATTCCTTTTATATAAATTATATTTCGTCAGCTTCTTGGACCACACCATTCCTTTCATATAAATTATATTTCATCAACTTCTTTGATCACAATTAACTCCTTTCATATCAATTGTATTTCATCAGCTTCTTGTACCACACTAGTCTTTTCATATAATTTGTATTTCATCAGATTCTTGGACCACACCATTCCTTTCATATAAATTATATTTCATCAACTTCTTGGACCATACCATTCCTTTCATGTAAATTGTATTTCATCAGCTTCTTGGACCACACTATTCCTTTCATATAAATTGTATTTCATCAGCTTCTTGTACCACACTAGTCCATTCATATAATTTGTATTTCATCAACTTCTTGGACCACACCATTCCTTTCATATAAATTGTATTTCATCAACTTCTTGGACCACACCATTCCTTTTATATAAATTATATTTCGTCAGCTTCTTGGACCACACCATTCCTTTCATATAAATTATATTTCATCAACTTCTTTGATCACAATTAACTCCTTTCATATCAATTGTATTTCATCAGCTTCTTGTACCACACTAGTCCTTTCATATAATTTGTATTTCATCAGATTCTTGGACCACACTATTCCTTTCATATAAATTATATTTCATAAACTTCTTGGACCATACCATTCCTTTCATATGAATTATATTTCATAAACGTCTTGGATGATACCATTCCTTTCATATAAATTGTATTTCATCAAATTCTTGGACCATACCATTCCTTTCATATAAATTGTATTTCATCAACTTCTCGGACCATACCATTCCTTTCATATAAATTGTATTTCATCAACTTCTTGGACCACACCATTCCTTTCATATAAATTGTATTTCATCAACTTCTTTGACCACAATTAACTCCTTTCATATACATTGTATTTCATCAGCTTCTTGGAGCACACTATTCCTTTCATATAAATTATATTTCATCAACTTCTTGGACCATAGCATTCCTTTTATATAAATTGCATTTCATCAGCTTTTTGGAATACACCATTCCTTTCATAAAAATTGTATTTCAACAGCTTCTTGGACCATACCATTCCTTTCATATAAATTGTTTTTCATCACCTTCTTGGACCA
The DNA here is from genome assembly GCA_016617855.1 of Megalonaias nervosa. Taxonomy (NCBI): domain Eukaryota; kingdom Metazoa; phylum Mollusca; class Bivalvia; order Unionida; family Unionidae; genus Megalonaias; species Megalonaias nervosa. The sequence goes on along the minus strand of JAECUM010021814.1, from coordinate 13,091 downwards.
CACCATTCCTCTCATATAAATTGTATTTCATCAGCTTCTTGGACCACATCATTGTTTTCATATAAATTGTATTTCATCAACTTCTTGGACCACACTGTTCCTTTCATATAAATTGTATTTCATCAACTTCTTGGATGATACCATTCTTTTCATATAAATTGTATTTCATCAACTTCTTGGACCACACTATTCCTTTCATATAAATTGTATTTCATCAACTTCTTGGATGATACCATTCCTTTCATATAAATTATATTTCATCAACTTCTTGGACCACACTATTCCTTTCATATAAATTGTATTTCATCAACTTCTTGGACCACACTATTCCTTTCATATAAATTGTATTTCATCAACTTCTTGGACCACATCATTGTTTTCATATAAATTGTATTTCATCAACTTCTTGGACCACACTGTTCCTTTCATATAAATTGTATTTCATCAACTTCTTGGATGATACCATTCTTTTCATATAAATTGTATTTCATCAACTTCTTGGACCACACTATTCCTTTCATATAAATTGTATTTCATCAACTTCTTGGATGATACCATTCCTTTCATATAAATTATATTTCATCAACGTCTTGGACCACACTATTCCTTTCATATAAATTGTATTTCATCAACTTCTTGGACCACACTATTCCTTTCATATAAATTGTATTTCATCAACTTCTTGGACCACACTATTCCTTTCATATAAATTGTATTTCATCAACTTCTTGGATGATACCATTCCTTTCATATAAATTGTATTTCATCAACTTCTTGGACCACAATATTCCTTTCATATAAATTGTATTTCATCAACTTCTTGGATGATACCATTCCTTTCATATAAATTGTATTTCATCAACTTCTTGGACCACACTATTCCTTTCATATAAATTGTATTTCATCAACTTCTTGGGTGATACCATTCCTTTCATATAAATTGTATTTCATCAACTTCTTGGACCACACCATTCCTTTCATATAAATTGTATTTCATCAACTTCTTGGATGATACTATTCCTTTCATATAAATTGTATTTCATCAGCTTATTGGATGATACCATTCTTTTCATATAAATTGTATTTCATCAACTTCTTAGACTACTCTATTCCTTTCATATAAATTGAATTTCATCAATTTCTTGTACCACTCTATTCTTTTCATATAAATTGTATTTTATCTACTTTTTGTACATCATGCACTAGTACAGTAAAGTTTCAATTATTCAAACTCAGTAGAAATAATGATGTTATCCCAAAAACTGGTTGTCAGGATGGTGGATACTTTTTTTTAATGACTAAGTCATCTCTCTGAGGAACTCTGTGTTAATCCATCCAGTTAAAAGAATTGGATAAAAGCCGCCATAAAGTTAAGGTGCTACTGTGTCCTTATGGTCAGAGGGTCATCTAATTAAGGTTGTACTGTGTTCTTATGGGAATAAGTAACCTTTATGGTTCTGCTGTGTCCTTTGTGCCTTTACCCATACAGCCTTTAACCAAAGACTTTCAATCTCAATTTTATAGACTTGTTCAAAACTCAATGAATAAAGTTTCATCTATGCATATAACTTTGAATTTTAGAATATTATACCAAGTATAAAGGATATTAAATTGAACTGCCTTGCAATGTTATATTTTACTTTGCTTTTACAGAAAGAGATTGAGAAAATATAGAGATTTGGCTTTAAGAAAAAAGAAAAATTCCATTTTCAGCAATTTGGGGAAAAATTTTATTGCCACCTGTTATGAAGAAAGAAGAAGCTTTTGCCTATCCTATACTTATGTCTGTGTAAGTACTATCTCTTCTTGGATTACATACATACATACATACATACATACATACATACATACATACATACATTCCTTGTAAATGGATTGGATCAAGAAAATAGAGCTACAGGCCTTAGGTTCAATGTCCAGTTAGCTACTTTTTTCTATCAACAGGTATGGTGGTCCAAGTACACAGAAGGTAAAAGAAAGATTTTCACTTGGTTGGGAGCATTACTTATGTGTGACACATGATATTATTATTGGATTTACTGATGGACGTGGCACTGGCGGTAGGGGAGACAATTGGCTACATGCAAACTATAAACGACTTGGAACCGTTGAAGTGGACGATACCAATGCTGCTGGAAGGTAATATAGGCTGTATTATCATGGACATCCTTGTACCTATATTATCATAGACATGACTGCATCTCAATTATCATAGACATCCTTGTATCTGTATTATCATTGGCATTCTTGTACCTCCATTATTATGGACATCGTTCCACCTGTATTATCATGGACATTGTTGCATCTGTATTATCATGGGCATTCTTGTGCCGGTATTATCATAGACATCCTTGGACCTGTATTATCATGGACATCCTTGTACCTGTATTATCATGGACATCCTTGTACCTGTATTATCATGGACGGACATCCTTGTACCTGTATTATCACAGATATCATTGTACCTGTATTATCATGGACATCAATGTGTCAGTATTATATTAGACATCCCTGTACCTGCATTCTCTGTATTGTCATTACCGTCCTTGTATCCTTGTACCTGTATCCATGAACATCCTTGTACCTGCATTATCATGGACATCCTTGTACCTGTATTAGCATGTACCTCCTTGTACCTGTATTATCATGGACCTCCTTGTACCTGTATTACTGTAGACATCCTTGTACCTGTATTATCATAGACATTCTTGTACCAGTTTTATCATAGACATCCTTGTACCTGTAGTATCATAGACATCCTTGTAACTGTATTATCATAGACATCCTTGTAGCTGTATTTTCATGGACATCCTTGTATCTGTATTGCCATAGATATCCTTGCATCTGTATTATCATAGACATCCTTGTATCTATATTATCATAGACATCTTTGTATCTGTATTATCATAGGCATCCTTGTACCTGCAATATCATAGACATCCTTGTACCTGTATTATCATGGACATCCTTGTATCTGTATTATCATGGACATCTTTGTGTCTGTATTATCATAGACATCCTTGTATCTATATTATCATAGACATCCTTGTATCTGTATTATCATAGACATCCTTGTACCTGTATTATCATGGACATCCTTGTACCTGCAATATCATAGACATCCTTGTACCTGTATTATCATGGACATCCTTGTATCTGTATTATCATTGACATCCTTGTGTCTGTATTATCATAGACATCCTTGTATCTGTATTATCATAGACATCCTTGTACCTGTATTATCATGGACATCCTTGTATCTGTAATATCATGGACATCCTTGTATCTATATTATGATGGACATCCTTGTACCTGTATTATCGTGGACATCCTTGTGCCTGTATTATCACAGACATCCTTGTACCTTTAGTATCATAGACATCCTTGTATCTGTATGTATTATCATTGACAGCAATGTATCTGTATTATCATTGACATCTTGTTTCCTTGTACCTGTATTCATGAACATCCTTGTACCCACATTATCATAGACATCCTTGTACCTGTATTATCATAGACATCCTTGTACCTGTATTATCATAGACATCCTTGTACCTTTAGTATCATAGACATCCTTGTATCTGTATGTATTATCATTGACAGCAATGTATCTATATTATCATTGACATCTTGTATCCTTGTACCTGTATTCATGAACATCCTTGTACCCACATTATCATAGACATCCTTGTACCTGCATTATCATAGACATCCCTGTTCCTGTATTATCATAGACATCCTTGTACCTGTATTATCATGGACATCCTTGTATCTGTATTATCATGGACATCCTTGTACCTGCATTATCATAGACATCCTTGTACCTTTATTATCATGGACATCCTTATACCTGTATTATCATAAACATCCTTGTATCTATATTATCATGGACACCCTTGCATCTGTATTAACATTGATATCATTATACACGTATTATGTTGGACACCCTTGTACCTGTATTATCATAGACGTCTTTGCATCTGTATTGTCATGGACATCCTTGTATCTGTATTATCATAGACATCCTTGTACCTGTATTATCATTGACATCAATGTATCAGCATTATAATAGACATCCCTGTACCTTCGTTCTCATGAACATCCTTGTACCTTTATTATCATACATAAACATACTTGTACCTGTATTATCATAGACATCCTTATATCTATATTTTCTCTGATATCAGTGCATCTGTATTATAACTGACATCCTTGTATCTGACTTACCACAGACATCGTTGTACCTGGATTATCGTAGACATCTTTGTATTTGCAGTATCATGGACATCTTTTTACCTGTATTCTCATAAACATCCTTGTATCTGTATTATCATGGATATCAAAGTATCTATAGTATCATGGATATCAATGTATCTGTATTATCATGGATATCAATGTATCAGTATTATCATGGATATCAACGTATCTGTATTATCATGGATATCAATGTATCTGTATTATCATGGACATCCTTGTACCTGTATTGTATTGGACATCCTTGTGCCTGTATTATCATAGACATCCCTGTATCTGTAATATCATGGACATCCTTGTATCTATATTATGATGGACATCCTTGTACCTGTATTATCGTGGACATCCTTGTGCCTTTATTATCATAGACGTCTTTGTATCTGTAATATCATGGACATCCTTGTACCTGTATTATCATGGACATCCTTGTACCTGTATTATCGTGGATAACCTTGTATCTGTATTATCATTGACATCCTTGTACCTGTATTATCATGGACATCGTTGTACCTGTATTATCATTGACACCCTTGTACATGTATTATTGTGGATATCCTTGTATCTGTATTATCATAGACATCCTTGTACCTGTATTATTAGGGACATCCTTGAACGTACATCCATGTCAATCTAGTAAAGTCAGTGCTTCTTCTCCTTGCTGGAATTCAATTCTTGGAAATCATTAAGAAATGGAAAAGAGAACAACCAACACGTTGATCTTTTGACATCTGGTTTCAGAGATTAAATATGGTCAGTCAGTCACACTTTCTATAATATGATAGTATATGCGTGACTGCATGTATAACATGCGAGTATATGCGGTGGACCGACAAATATGTACCTAGAATTGAAGAATCTATAAAAAAAATCAACTAAAAATAACCCTTTCTATTATAACAAGAAAGGGGAAAGGTTAATAAATGTAATGTCAAGTATGTAATGTTTGCCATCCTGATAGAATTACTGTCATGTTTTGTTTTACTATTTTAGAAACGAAATTTATTTTGGACTCCGGCATAACTGTTCTGTGTAGATCCTTAAATGATTCCAGAGTACGTACAAAATCACACTGATAAACAACCTAGGGATGCCCGGAATTGTAATTTTCTTGTTTAACATAGACAGCCATGAACTGCAATGTTTTAAAGATACCCTTTTCATGACGATATGATTAAATCGGGCAGAGAGGAGGAAATCAAATGACAACAACAAAAGCTCTATCAATCTGTTATAGCATTTTTCTATACAGGATGTAATTGTCATCATTTTCTTGTACAATGTTGCCGTGTCTTATGAGCGATTCAGCTTTTCTAGGAATTGGGACAATTTAAGATTTAAACTATTTGCCAATCATATGACTTTCAAGTTTCATACAAAGCGAATCCATATATGTTTGCAATTTTAAATTTATAAACGTGATGAAGATATATAACAGCAAGCAAGTTTATTTCAATTCGTAAAGTCCACCTCGCAAATGTCTTGCAACAAAAAATTAATCTGCTTCAGGTTTTTCAGTGACCTGACCTACGTGGAATCAAGCAAGAAAGCAATATGGGGATGGGTACGTACAATTCATAAATTATATTGCATAGCTGCTGTCTTAAAATCATGTTATCTCTACTTGTTCTAGGGACACACAACCTCACCTAGCAGAGATAGTGGTGCTCCATCTAGAAAATAAATAAAAAGATATTTTCAAACTAAGAAAAGCTAATTTTAACCCATTTTTGAACAGATACACTTGAATAGATGCACTTGAAATGCATTGTCGATAGTGATAAAGAACTTTCATACAGTCGGTGAATATTTAGGCAGGCAATGATTGGCACGACTTGTTTGTGATACTTGGTGAACATTTAGGTTAGCAGTGATTGGCATGACTTGTTTGTGATACTTGGTGAACATTTAGGCTAGCAGTGATTGGCATGACTTGTTTGTGATAGTTGATGAACATTTAGGCTAGAAGTGATTGTCACGACTTGTTTATGCTAGTTGGTGAACATTTAGGCTAGCCACTGGCATATTTCAGGCCACGAAATCTATTTTGTTTCATCCCAGCTTGTCTTTTTTTGTTTGATGATCTCGTTGTTGATTGGTTGATTGTCCTGACTGGAGATATATAATCACGTGTTGCTACTTTCATGGGCATAACAATGTCTGACACCTTTATTAGTGTCCTGCTTGTTATTCTAATGATTTGCTTGGTCTGCACTCAATTGCTTTCATTACAAAAAACGAGCTCTTGCTGTAAAATTGAGGCTGCAATATTTCGAACAATATGTTGTTTGATTAACAAACAAGTGAATAAGTCAATTGCTCAATTATCATTTTATATTACAAGACCAATGACTACGTTCCGTGTCTTCTAATGGATATTGCCTATAACAGAATACTTGATTATAGTGTACATAAAAGTTACGCTCAGTGTCATTCGTAACCTTGACGTCATCATTGTTTTGATTACAACGGCTTTCTTGACATCTTTGGAAACATGTTTCCCTATATTCCTTCTCAGTTTGAAAGTGGTCTTTGTCATGAGCAGATAAATGGAGTAGATAGTAATTGACACACTTTTAACAGCAAAGGTTAATAAATTCTAATTTGCTTCTGCGTATGGAATCTTTACTGCGAAATAGAAGTAATGTCGGAGTTATCCGGCCATTTTCGCATCACTATCAATGCACATGCATAATTTCCCCAGAACGTTGATAATAATAATCTTTGATAAATAAAGGATACTTTTCAGCTACAGTTTTATTCATTCAAGTCTTGTGGAATACAGCGATGTTTGATATGAGAAGATAAATGTTGTGAAACTAAAGACGTTGGACCATTTTCAATAGTTTCTCTCATAAAATCAAGCTGTTCAACATAAGTACGGTACTTACTATATAAAATCAAGCTGTTCAACATAAGAACGGTACTTACTGACTATATAAAATCAAGCTGTTCAACATAAGAACGGTACTTACTGACTATATAAAATCAAGCTGTTCAACTAAGAACAGCACTTACTGACTATATAAAATCAAGCTGTTCAACATAAGAACGGTACTTACTGACTATATAAAATAAAGCTGTTCAACTAAGAACAGCACTTACTGACTATATAAAATCAAGCTGTTCAACATAAGAACGGTACTTACTGACTATATAAAATCAAGCTGTTCAACATAAGAACAGCACTTACTGACTATATAAAATCAAGCTGTTCAACATAAGAACAGCACTTACTGACTATATAAAATCAAGCTGTATCTGACGGAAGAGAATTACAGAACATTGTTTAAATCGGTTACAGTTTTATTTTTCGAGGATTTAAAAAAATGAAAATACAAATGTTGCACAGATCAGCGTTATATACTTAAACAGATTCCATTGCAAATACATTAATTATGATTGCGTAATACAGGATCCCATTGGGCCAAAAAGATGTCACTAAATTGTTATGCATGAAATGCATGAATCATGATTGTGATATGCATGATCCAATTAACCAATTTAGATGTTACTAAAGTGTTATAGATGAATTATGATCGTGTAATACATGATACCACTTGGCCAATTACATGTCACTAAAGTGTTATAAATGAATCACGATTGTGTAATACCAGTGAGGCAATTTAGATGCCAATAAAGTGTTACACATGTCTTTTGGAATCATTTCAATACTTTACTTTTAGTTATAATGACAATGGCATTTTTTTTGACACGATGACAGTGGCACACTTATTTTCCCTTGTTACGTGTAGGCTCGTACAAAAATAACAAGAGAAAAGAGTGAAGCCAACAAGTGTTGTATATTTTAACAAAATAATGTATTTCCCTAGAAAACAATGTAAAACTTGGAAATAGGACTTACGGTTTGTGAATATAATCCAAAATTTAATCCTAAGATTGAAAAATACAAGTCCTATCAATAAACAGTTCTAACAGAATCCGGGTTCGAATCTCAATGAAATTCCAATCTGGAGGCGATCACGTCAGATGAGACCGTTGTACTGGTGGTAACAGTTCCTCGATTGAATCACAGTTTATGTTTCCGTATAGAACTCCAGAATAAATTTCCACTGAATTTCTTTCTCCCAGAACTTTTATAAAAAAGCACACTTGTTTAGTTTTCTAGAGAATAAATTATTAAAGATTAAATTCCAAAACAAATGAATTTCAAAAACAATCTGGCTTCAACAATATAAACACCTTGTACCTTCAAGGTATAAAACATACGACTGACCAAATCTACAAGAGAGCGTCTGTTTAAAGCCGCGATTTTAGATCACATGGTACTTCACGTGATAGGCTACGTGATTTACTAATTTGAACATCGCAATAAAAAATGCCATTTATCACGTATGCAAGAATAGCCCTATTTAAGAATCAAATTCTCAGACTGAAAATATATAAAAAGAAAGACTGTTTACAGTGCAGCTATCATGCGGACTGAAATTACCTTGGAAATAGCCAATCGTTATCACTCGATGTTTACAAAATCTATGTACCAGAGTGAGCTAAAAACAGTGCTACTGTAATAGCTTTTACGTTCTAAATAAACTGAATTTACTGGAAAAATATCGAATGCCGTGAAAATAATCATTACAATAAAATGTAATGAAACAAAATTAAAATAAAATAGAATTTTAAAACTAACACACAAGCAATTTAATTACGTATTCGTAACAATGGAAACTATTTTGTGAATATACGTTGAAGGAAGATAACCAAACAAGGACAAGGTCAAATAAAACCCCGATACTCCCCCTTACCTGCATTTATGTTTTAGTTTTTGTATTTTTATTTATTTATTTATTTATTTTGTTTATTTGTTTTGTTTTGTTTTGTTGTTTTGTTTAGTTTGGGGCCGGGGGTGGGAGGTGGGGGTGGTATTTTTGGTTTGCTTTTTTTTTTTTTTTTTTTTTTTTTTAAGAAGTAGAAGTACCTTCCATAATAGGAATGGCGCTATTTCTTAAGTTGTAAGCATAGAAGCATGAATGATCGATTTCACGAAATACTTTTGAATATGGCTAATGCTCATTACCTGAAGTTGTTTAATGAGCCCAAAAGAAATGTTTGAGTAGTATTCCGTCTGTTGGTGTGCGTTAATAGAGCTAACGTTATCACCCTTGATAAGACATTGTATCGTCATGTATGGAACATCTCTTGTCTATTCCCGTGAGGTCGTGAAATAATCTCGGACGTAGCTGTAGGAACACACACCAACTTGATGCGTTTGGTGATTTGCCGCCAGAGTGCACCATATATGTTCCAATATCAAAGGCCGATATCATTCCGATTGCTACTTTATTTCCTTCCGCTACCATATTGTTCCATATGAACGAAAGTAGTTCAGAATACAGTTCTCAATGGCGACGAATTTCATCCGAGGTTTCTTTTTCGACTGATGGAAAAAACACAGAATGTTCTGGTTGTATGTAGTCAGTCTCGGTTCGTAGCAATGGATGATGAATGATACATCAATTAGCCAAACATAATTCACTCAGAACAAACGTCCTTTAAATATGAACCAGTGCATGTTAAAGCTGACGTATAACACAGGAAATCAAATACGAACTATATCCCCCCCCCCAAAAAAAACTGAATCATCTTGTCATCGATAACGACCAATGATATTAAAAAACCCAAACAAATCTTGAATTTAAATATGTAACTCGATTCTAAAGATAATAATTTGAATTTTGGATCGTTCTAGAACAACGATGATGTACCCGTCGAATACTGATACTGCTGTAGGACACCTAGCTAGGAACCTTGGCTAGCGAAGATGCCCAAACACCTAATGAAAATAGTTGTTCCCATGTCAAAAGCACTAACACATGTACCTAAAAATATACAGAGACTTCCCTAATGTTAATAAATTAAGGAGGGTACATTTTAGGAAACTAATCCATGCTGTCATAAAGTCATGTGAGTGCTGTACATTACATTATTACGTCTGCTCCTAGAAATTGGATTATTAGGCACTAATTCCATTAAAATGCGGGTATGGGCATTGATTCCATTATAAGAGCGGGTATGGGCATTGATTCCATTAAAATGCAGGCATGGGAATTAATCCCGTTACAAGGCGAGTATGGGCATTGATTCAGCTAAAATGTGTGTATGGGCATTGATCCCGTTACAAGGCGTGTATGGGCATTGATTCCGATACAAGGCAGGTGTGGGCATTGATGCCGTTACAAATCGGGTATGTGCATTGATGCCGTTACGAGGCGGGTATGGGCATTGATGCCGTTACAAGTCGGGTATGGGCATTGATGCCGTTACAAGGCGGGTATGGGCATTGATGCCGTTACAAGTCGGGTATGGGCATTGATGCCGTTCAAAGGCGGGTATGGGCATTGATCCCGTTACAAGTCGGGTATGGGCATCGATCTTATATAATTATTTAGTTGTGATATTATATGTATAGCTATATAACATAAGGCGGTATAGTCTATAGCTCCAACGGACAGCGTAATAATGATGTAGTGCATGCTGCGTATAACCAAGGACTCGCACATGCGTATATACAAGTCCCTACAGCATTATTCCGGGACTTGTATTAAGTAGGGACTCGTACATGTGTATATAGTGATCCTAGTTGGCCCCTACTATGGGTGTAGAGTAATAATTTGTACTGGGAACATGACGGCCGAGTGTATCAAAGGCTCTGGCATTTATAGACAATTCACACATCTTGGCTCTGTAGACGTGAGTTCAAGTCTCGGCTCAGTCAACGTGGTTATATTAGAAAGCTTGCCAGTAGCTTCGGTGGGTTGATGGTTATGTTAGGAGTCATTCAAACATCAAATATACTTGCCGCGATGCTTATCTATCGAGTGCAAAAAAATGGCGTTAAAGTCAACAAGAACAAAAACAAGAATAGTTTGTCATGAAAAATGAAAATATAAGACAATATGTAAGTAAATTTGAACAGTAGAATAAATTTATAAAATCTAAGGTAACGTTGATCATTGTGACCATAGTAAGCATAATAACTGGGTTTTGTTGTTGTTGTTGTTGTTGTTATTATTATTATTATTGTTATTATTATTATTATTATTATTATTATTATTATTTACCGTTGTTTAATTTTAGTTGCTGTGTTGTAATTGACTGTTCAGTTGGCCTATGTGGTTATAGCGTCTCCCGGCATGGATGCGTAAGGTCGAGGGTTCCATCCCCGGCCGAGTCATACCAAAGACATAAAAATGGTACTAGCTGCTGCCTCGCTTTGCAGTATTTACGACTGGTTGAACTGGTGTCAGGATAATGTGACTGGGTGGGACATGGTGCTACATGTCTGCGGCAGGTGCTAGAAACACTATAACTTGCCATACTGAAAATATCGTGGCGATATGATTTGTTAAAATTATTAAAGCTACGTTAAAAGTCTAAATAACACAAGTCACACACGTGGTACTTGTTGCCTTTGTTGTCACTATAGTTGGGGTGGGAGTTGTTATTGGCTATAGTGCAGACATCTTTTTCACGACAAATTACAAAATTATGCTTAAGAAAAAGTGTTTGCTAATATTTTGGGGGAAGAGGCTATTTTTATATAAATATGGAATAAAAAATGTGAAAACAATTACGGAAAATGGCCTGAATATGGAATATACCTTGTAACAATGAAAATAAATATTGGAATCAAGCATTTACCTCCCTTTGTACACTATATGTTTTGCCGACCATTATGGGTTTTAGGCATCCGGTTTTGCCTATGCTCGTGAGTTCGATTCGGAAACTGTACAGGATGTATTTTTATAATATATACATTCTTATGGTAGAATTTGAAGTATTATGATAGGTTACACTATGCTAAGCTATAAATCCAGTTTTACAAAAAATGTAAAACTGAATTTTCATAAATTGATATTTACCGAGTCGCATATTAAATAAGTTGTTATTAAAACTTAAGTAATAAAAAATGATTGGAAGGAGACAAAATGCAAATAATATATAAATATTGTTTATCATAAAAAATGGTCATACATGAAAATCTGTGCTGAAATTAAATGAGCGAGAACAAATTGAGTCTTGATAACGCTGACATAAAAATACTGGAGGCAATTCGAAGTTATCATTAGTTGTAAGGGGGCAGATAATGCTGTTGATTGGTTTGGCATTTAATCTGTCGCTCACCCCCCACCCCCCCAAGGGAGAGGGGCTAACCGGAACATGTGTGCAATGTTGTTTTTAAGCGTTGAAATAATTTTGAAGAGCTAATTAACCAACTCTGTAAATAAAAAGAGACTTATGTTTACTTTATCATCAAAGATGCAATATCAAACCTGTTCTGCTATATTTTATGAAGCGCCTGTTGAAACTAAACTAAAAGTAAACCGACAAATCAACATCGTCAAAAACACCTTGACCGTACCTGATTCTTACAGACATGCCTAATCTAGGTCTATCTCTCGTTCTTGTCAACACTTGTAGTTTTCATTTGATTATTTCCTCACCTTTTTGTGCTAAATTTTAGATTTTTAGTTCCATCTCCTTCTTTCTATTTAAAATAGAAATTGAATGCAAAACACTTTTAATCCATTGTTGTTTGTTTTGTATACTTGATTTTTGATTACTTAGTTTATAAAGGTAATGTACTCTTTGATTACTTAGTTTATAAAGGTAATGTACTCTTTGATTACTTAGTTTATAAAAATAATGTACTCTTTGATTACTTAGTTTATAAAGGTAATGTACTCTTTGATTACTTAGTTTTTAAAGGTAATGTACTCTTTAGGTTCAGCTTATTAATATATCCACTGGTTTCTTCCCTTAAGTTGGCATGGCAATATATCAATACAGCTTATAGAAATATCCCCTGGACATTATTG
>JAECUM010021813.1:0-15265 GCA_016617855.1 Megalonaias nervosa | reverse complement strand
GCAGGATCACACCTATTTGCTTTCTCATTTTACACAAGAGACAACTGGCGGAACTCATAAACGTTTAGGTTTCAATGCTGCTTTCTGTTTTTTGCAAGTAATATTGTCTACTGGTTGGCAAATCTCAAGGAAAAATCAGAGAAAAACACGAATGATTTTCTTTGGTACTGCAGTAGGATGCAGTAACGGTTGATTGGCTCCACTAATATGGTGACTCGTCTAAAGCAGTTACTTGGCTTTATGAGTCCCTTTTTCTTTTCGGGAGTCGACTGCCTAACACATATTTGACTATTTTAATTTAATTGAATATCATGCTCCAGACAAAACAAAAAACAACAAAAATATATCTGTTAAATTATTCCTTTTTTTCTCGCTCGTTTCCTGCTCAGCGTGATAATGTGTTTACTTGCCCGTGTTGCTGATAAAGAATGTTCAACAACACGATTAGTAAAGATAAGCAGGCAGTAGTCTTGCTGGGTGAGGACCATGCACGTTCTGAGAATAGCCAAACAAATTTAGTCTTATCTATCATCATAGCGGCCTATCTTCTACAGGCACTTAAGTTTTCTAAGCCGTGGTAAGTAGAAAGCCCATCTGAATCTACCATAGCTATTCGTGTCTAGTCCGTATCAAACTGAGAACATCGTACAACCAGATCTTCCGTCACAAAATGCGCCGATAAGGCATGGTTTACGCTTCCAACTTGCATACCTAACAGAACAAACACCGTGGACTCGGCAGTGCCGGATCATTAGTCGACAGCGCATCGGAAACTTTGCATTGGTGCGTTAGATTCATGAGGATCTACTGTACTTATCGTGTTACGCTGAAATGCCCCCTTCCTGTCACGTAAAGAAACTAAATTTCAGTTTTTATTCTGTCGGAATTATTGTATTCCTGAGGATGATAAGCCAGGTTTCATAAGCCTCCTCTTTGCACGAATCGTTGGCACAAGAAATGAACCCTTAACAGTTCTGGTGCAGCTTAATAGCCGTCTAAATGACGTCACGGAGATACGGTATCGTTATCCATGCCCGATTCTTTGCAATGAACCGAAATTGGAAAAACATCTTTCCAGGCATGTTAATACTGTGGGTTTTACGCCAATTTTCAGCACACGATAGGCTACACCTGGTGGCCAGTATAACTGTTGGAAGAAGAACCCCAGGAAAAACCCGGCAAGAAACACCGACCTAGGTACTGGCGACGTTTCTCACACACCCACATTGGCCGAGCCCGAGACTCGAACCCACGCGGACATATGTGAGACGACAGTGATCGGTAAAGATATGCGCTTTAGACTACTAGGACAACCCGTGCTCCCGTCCTTGGATGTAGTGTGTATATGAACTGAAGTACAGGTGGAAACAGAGTGTCTAGAGAGGCCGAAACGAGTGAGTGGTTTGGATCCACTTTCATATCAAGTCTGAAGTTAGTGTCATCAGACCTTCCCGTTATAGATATTAGAACACTTATATCGGGGAGAAATATAATGATAAATATATAATACGGGGGTGGGAAATGTAATGGAAAACGTGGACTGCACAATCAAATCGAATTTTTTAAAACCCATAACTGTAAGCAGATCAGAAGCGTTGGTCCAAGTAGTTGTTGTTGTTATAAGGTTTAACGCCATTTTTCAGCACAAGATAGGCTATACATGGCGGCCAGTATTAATGATGGAGGAAGAACCCTGGAAAATCCCGGGAAGAACCACCGACCCACGAGAAGCTACTGGCGGGCTTTCTCACGTACCCACGTTCGCCGAGCCTGGACTCGAACTCACGCAGACAGAGGTGAGATGGCAGTGATCCGTAACGGTCAGCGCTTTAGACCACTCGGCCACTCGGGGCCCCGGTCCAAGTAGTAAAACAAATTTTTAGTCTAACTACACAGCATACAAATTGTCGACAGTGAAAACTAATTTTCTTAAATGTCTACGTTTCTTGAATTTTTAAATATAAATATAGAATAAAACAAATTATAAAGATCAGTGTATTGTACTACAGTGTAACGCCACATTATCGAAAGATTTCCGTGTGCCTACATTTGCTTGACAACGTGAAATACGCTGGTCACACATACTGCAAAATTAACATTTTATTCCTTTTCTTTCCTACCTTACCCACTAGTATGGTGAACATAAAGATACCGTTGACGGAATATAACACGTAATAACATTGAACTGGTATCGGTACATGCTATATTTATTACCAAAATGAAACATGCCCTCCCCCACCCCCCCACCCCCACCCCAGCTATTGTAGGCTTTTAAACCGAGATCTGGAATTTGGTGTACGACGTTCGTTCACACGGAAATTTTTTTTTTCTCTGTTTTTAACTGTAAAGTGTACCACTTTTAACCGAGAAGCGTCTCACAATTCAACCCTTTGCGAACACTCTGGATCCGGAAAAGACTTGAAACAGGTGATGTTGTCAATGAAGTTTGCCTGCATAGGTAACGTCACCATTAGGGATGGACGGGTGCCAGGCACAACCGGGATATACCCCCGC
The DNA here is from genome assembly GCA_016617855.1 of Megalonaias nervosa. Classification (NCBI taxonomy): domain Eukaryota; kingdom Metazoa; phylum Mollusca; class Bivalvia; order Unionida; family Unionidae; genus Megalonaias; species Megalonaias nervosa. The sequence goes on along the minus strand of JAECUM010021813.1, from coordinate 12,751 downwards.
CCGGCCGGGTTTTAAAACAAAAAGTTGATCTTGCCGGGTCGAGTCCCAACCCCCAAGCAGTAATAAAACAAAACAATAAAAAAGACCTCGTTGTTTTATGGCTGAGAAAAAATGTGGTTAAGAGATGGGTTAGGAAAGCCGTACAAAACGCGAGTGGAGAAACCCGATCCGACCAGTTACCCGGCAAAATTTCCCTGCCCGTCCATCTCTAATCACCATCTACTACTACTACTACTACTACTAATAATAATAATAATAATAATAATAACAACAACAACAACAACAACAACAATAATAATAATAATAATAAAATTTGCTTCAGATATTAGTTAGTCCTAATATCAAACTGCGTAAGCACCCCTGGGGTGGGTTGGTGATGAGAGGGGAGGTGGATGTGGGCAAAATTCCCATGAAACGTTTTTTTTTTTTCTTCTTTTTTTCATTCTTGTGATGGGGGTTCATAACGAAGTTGTGGGTGCGCAGAAGTTTTTGCTACGCTGATATATATATCCCGATACTAGCCACCTCGAAGGGCTGCTGTATAAACATTCCTGTCGACAAAGAATCTTCTCTAAACAGTAAGGCGTGACATCCAATGATACCCAAGTCATCTTCAACAGGTACAACTTTCAAAACTAATGTTATATCTTTTTAATCGTTTCAAATGCGATTTGTTGTTGTTGGATTTTTTGTTTGTTTTCATTGTTTTGTTTTTTAAATCCCAATTCTGGTCTAGTTATCCGAGGTGCCGTAACTTAGGTAATGGCAGTGCTGTACGATAAATATAATGTTTTGGTATCGTTATTTGTTGCTATTTGTTCGCTGAAAGGACACAGTTTAGACGAGCCGAGTCAATTGCTACGGTTGTTTACATGTTTTCATTTATTTGGTTAGAACTAGCTTGAAATAAAAAATCGAGCAAGGTTGTTACAGCGGTGCATTAATTGACAAATCACATTATTAACATTGAAATTTAAATGACTATGTTTGAAGGTGAAATAAAATTCGTCGGTTTGTCAATTTTGACAATCGGATATTTTTTTTTAACAGCCATCCGTGGGTTCAAAATTTATGCTTATTCGGCTCTGTATAAATGGTGAAATAGTGACTTCTTGGTTACTTTAAGAAATCAATATTTAATGAAAAAGCTTGAAGAAACTGACAGTTTTAAAAGAAACTAACATAGTGATTATTTCAGTCATTAGTTAACTGCAATGTTTCTTCCACTTCATATTACGTCTTCAAGCAGTACGTGGCACACTGACACTGGGTTGTTTTGGTTGGGCCGTGCCTCAAATGTCATTTCGGCTGATTATCTTCAATGATTTGTACAATCCCTTCTCATGTGAGTTTGTCTCGTTGTTCTTAGGAAGGATTCTTTATCCATCTTTTTCCTGTCTTGGGATGTAACCAGCTAAACGCTTTATTGGGTTTGTCAAGGTGCGCATTCAATTCAGTCAAGGATATCTCTTTTTTTTCGTAACTTTACGTACAATACAAAACAGTGAAAATACCAAAATTACATGTACATTAACTATGAAGCTAAAGATCTGTTGATTTCTTTCTTATTTGCGGTATAATGAAGAAAATTACTTGTCCTGTTAGAAAACGAGTTGACGATAGGCATATAAAATCTAGGTAGTCGACACCTCTCCGTATTGTCACTAAGTGTAAGCTTCACGTTAGCCTTGCCAAGTTGTAAATCTAGCGCGCGCTCCAAGTAAGGACTGTTGCCTTATGTCAAGGTGTAGCGTTTGACGAGAATTTTATGAGCTCTTTTACCCAATAAACTCTTTCATTGGTCAGGTTTTGTATGCGATTGTTCATGCAGAACGGTTTTATGTTTGCCTTTTCTTTTGCTCATTCAAGAAGACGATTCAATGAGGCAATGTGAAATTTTATCACTTGTAATAACAGCGAGCACACGGTTTCCTTCATAAAGTTGTTTGACAACAATAAGCACCAGTATCAACTATTTCTTATCAGTATCAACTATTTCTTAGCGTTTCTGCGCCGGCAGATTTGGGTCTATGCATTTTGTTACAAGTTATTTTTGTTTTGAACGACCATTTTTCAGCGAACGATAGGATAAACATGGCGGCCAGTATAACTGGTGGAGGAGGAACATGGGAAACCCCTACCCACAGGAAGTTACTAGCAAACTTTCTCACTTACCCACATTGGCTGAGCCCGAGACACGAATCCACGCGGACCAAGGTGAGACGGCAGTGATCGATGAAAGCGAACCCTCGGCCACCCACCAACCACCCCCGTTTAAAGTAATCAGTAGGGCAAAAAACAAAGACCCTAATTTATCGGCGTATTATGCGCATGCAGATTCGGATTATTGTTGTTTGCAATTCGACTCCACTTATAAGCGAGTACATACGGCAAGTAAAAACATTGACATTGACATTACACGACATACAGAACGAAAGTTCAAACATCTATATTAATAGGAAAACTTCAACTATCTGATTGATGGGAAATTGTTAAAAAAATTCCCAAAGGTAATGAATGGGTATGAATTTACATGAAAAAGTATTCAGAATTCTCATCTACCTTACATGCTATGTGCGGAACTTCAATCATGAATAATAATAAATGGTCGTATTTTAAACGAGTACTTATATTATCTATACATGCGCCTATGTATTTTTCATAACGGAATGGTGAGCTAGGGCAGGATTTTTTCTTGTATCCCTTCCTTTCCTGGAAAAAAAAATGCTCCGACTATTACATTTGATTGTCCACATTATACGGAGGAAAGAAATTCTTCAAATTTATGCAACAAAAAAGAAAATAACAAAACCAAAGGTATTAACTACATTTTAGTGAAAAAATATCCCATCAGAAATTAATGACCGTTATTTAATACACGGTGTGTGTGTGTGTGTGATTTGGATTTTTAACGTAGCTTTAAAATTTTTTCAGTCATATCGTTAAGATGTCTGCAGTGTGGCAGTTTACAGTGATGTCTAGCATTGGGGCATCATGCCGCAGACATGTAGCATGATGTCCCACCCAGTCACATTATCCTGACACCAGGCCGACCAGTCCTAACACTAACCTCTTAATGCTGAGCGCCAAGCGAGGCAGCTGTTAGTACCATTTTTGTAAGTCTTTGGTACGATTCGGCCGGGGATCGAACCCGCTACCTCCCGCATCCGAGGCGGACGCTCTAACCACTAGGTATTAATACACGGTAAGAAATACATGTACTACAGAACATCGTCCAAGATAACCCGAGATCATTTCCCCGAGCGAGATCGGGAACCCGTGAAGGGTAAACATGACAGCAACAAAAGGTATGCGTGCGATCATCGTGTTTTACTTCAATTTATTTCTTCTATCAAACTGTGTTGACGATAATTACACTGGGAATGTGATTATATATGCAAATTTTTAGTCCATTATTCTAAGGCAAAATTGAACCATGAAAAAAGTTAATTTGCTTTTAATGTTATTTTTTAAATTTTATTTATTTTTAACCCTCGCTTTTGCATTTAAAATGCTACTTTATTCTTATTGATTTAGTCTGCGCAAAATGTGAATGAAACAATCTCAGCCCGGCAAATGTGCCAAATGTTCAATCAAATTGCTAATATGATCTCATTTTTTACTTTCAAAACTCTGGGAAAAAAGCTATTGGGGAATTAGGGTAAAATTATCATTATCTGTCTACTTTTAGGGGTAAAATTAAAATTTTCTTCACTGATCTAATTCAGAAGGTCTACTCACCTTATGTCTGCAATGTCTGAAGTAAAAAAAAAACAAAAAACAAACAGACAAAATGTTTTTAAAGGCTTTTGTTAACCTTAATTTTCATTTGCAATCGACTCGTATCAATCTGGCTCTATGTGCAAATGTTTCGCATTCTGTTCTTCATGTCCATCTGTGCCAGTTTCCTTTTGGTGGTTAATAGTAAACGAATTCTTAAATCTGTAGAGTTTTTCAGTGAGTGTCATTTAAGTGTAATATTTCCAAACGTAACGCCTTTTACTCCTCTGTGGGGTATCGTCGATTGGTCGCTATGCTGCTCTTGACGTTTTTTGTTGGCGTGTAAAATGACCTTACATACGACAGACTGACAAAATCCCTTAACGCGCTGTCTTCGTTTTGTCATACGAGCGAATGAACTCTACACAACCTAAATTTGCACTGCTTTAAACTTGTACGTAAACAAATAAAATGGCACAAAAAAATGCCTGTCTAGTACAACAGTACGTGCACAATATGGACTAAGTCCATTATTCTATGTAAGTTGTGTACTAATTAACCTTGACGCGATCCTACACGTCGCGAGACCTGAATGGAAGATTCTGCGTTCAAACTTATCATCATAGTCTTGATCCTCACAATCATACTCTATGCAGGTACCCCAATACAATTGGAACGTCGTCTGTGTTTTTCCCAGTCGAGAAAGAAACATCGGATATGATTTGATTCCACTGAGAACTATATTCGGAACTAGCTTTTTCACATGGCACAAATTGGCACCGGAAGAAGACAAACTTATCATCGCAATAGTACATCGGAGATTTCTTTCTCGACTTGACGAAAAACGGCGAAGATACTCCGATTGGAACAGAACGTGTAATTTGACATAGTTAACTTGTCTTGCCATAATTCCTTCAAGTTTGCTTTTGAATTATCACAGTCATTATGAACTCTATGAAATTTGGGATAACACACAATTATACTTCAGTAACTAAATTAATCATGAAAATTCTTCTTTCTTAACAATATGATGCAGATAAAAACAAGTTTACACGAGTTTCCGATCGATTCCCCTCTCCGCGTTCCCGCTTTTCCTCGAGTTCCCATCGCTTGTCCCTAAATTCATGAACGTTCTTCCTGGTGTCTCTGATCACATAATTATGATAGTATGAAAAGTTTGATCGAAACATGAAGCCTGTTCTTTGAACACTAATCCACCCTATTTCTGAAAATGAAACGAGCAAACTCGTCTCACTTGTACTCTCTCTCTCTCTCTCTCTCTCTCTCTCTGACAGCGCTAACATGGCATTAACCAGATATGCCGCGCCCTCTGTGAGAAATGGCTAACCTTGATACATTGAGAAATAATAGGCCGATTTCTCCTAACTTGGTGATGACCGCTAGTGGTTAGAGCGTTAACCTCGGATGCAGGAGATCGCAGGTTCGAACTCCGGCGAGTAATACCAAGATTTATAAAAATGGTACTAACAGATGCCTCGCTTGGCGCTCATCATTAAGAAGTTAGTGTTGGGAATGGTCAGCCTGGTGTCAGGATAATGTGACTGGGTGGGACAAAATGCTACATGTCTGCGGCATGATGCCCCAGTGCTAGACATCACTTTAAACTGCCACACTGCAGACATCTTAACGATATGACTGAAACATTGTTAAAGCTACGTTAAAAATCCTAATCACACACACACGCACACACACATGCACACACATTTAAACTGGTGGCCCAACTATGGTGAAACAGATATGTAATACATAAAATCAACTGTATCGTCGGAGTACATATTATATCTTTGCCGGTATTTTCCCATTTAATCCTTTAGATGCATAAGCAGACAAAACTATTGTGGAACATCCGTTACCTCAGATTTTTGTTCAGTCAAAAATTCTCACCCGTAATAATCATTTTGTGTGGTATATTAAAATATTATGATGAACAAAATATAATGCGAGTCCAATTGATCCGATGTCCTGATAACTTATCTATTTTATCGCACTGAACTAAACTTACCCACGCCCCTGATAATTCTTGACATAAATTTGGCCGTGTTTATACGCGTGGCGTCACAATATCGCTGTCGACCTAAAAACACAACAACAGTAATATCGCTATTGCAGCGCGGGATGCAAAAATTGCCCCAAATACCTGAACCAAGCAAAGCAAGAGTAAACCAAATGTTCGTTTACCAAAGGGCATAATACTGCGTCGGGATCAAGCTGAGTCTTAAATTAGCAGGATGCCGTTTCAGGGCCAAGTAATGGTTACAAAAAAAACGATCATGAAACGGTCCGCAAAATCGATAGATGCCTTTCTTGTGATTGAATTATTTTTCGTGGATTATGTCCAAACCTGTCCCCTATCGATTCTTCCTTCTCTCTGACAGATTCCCCCATGTAAGCAAACACTTCGCTCACATCTGAAACTCATCTTAGTTAATTTTGCTATTTATTTTTTTTTTATGTTAATTTTGCCATTATTTTTTTTTATGAAACTGGTCTGCTTGCTCCACAAAAGCTGTCAGTTCGTTTACATTACGGACTCGATGTGTGGTTTAACTCGTACATGTTCACTACTGCTTTCCTCGTCAAGCACATCAGATAACTCGCAAATCCCTGACCAACTGAACGCTAATTTAGCCCCACTGCTAAACTATTTTTTCAGATTCGCGTTTGTTTGTCAATCAAGAAGCTTTCCAGTCTTGTGCCAATATGAGCTTGTGTGTCGGGCCTTCATAAACAATTTTGAAAAATATATTTCAGAATCTTTACGTATCTTTAAATATTCTATTCTAATTATAATCACTAACCAGACAAAAACTGAAGTAAGGTCATAATCTCTCCTCAAAGTATAGTATATTCAACGTAACGTGTATCTGTTATAAAGCCTATCAACGATTCCCACGAGATGGGAAAAGTGATGGGGTGGGGGCTTGGGGCGCTTTCTGTTTGTGGAGTTAAACTGCATATCTTGCGGGAAATACCGTTTCTTCGCAAGAAAGGCAGACCTCATGTGCAGTTTGTTGCGCTCGAAATTTGGGACACTGAGCGTAATGAAGGTAACTCTAAGAATGACTTCAACCAATAAGAGCTTCGAATTCCATTCAGCACCGACCCATGTTTATCCTATTGTAACTTCGACTTTTTTTCTTAAATTGATGACGGAGAGGAATATCTTTCCACTTTCATTGTGTCGTGTTAAACGAATACCGAAATAATGATTATGCATGGAATTAATAAATTCAGCCAAGTATCCAGCAAGAATATATCGCAGAAAGGCAACCAAAAACTTAGAAATGTATTCGTACTTTTTCCCAAGAGGAAACAAGATGACAACTATCCGTCCTTCTTTTTATTATCGAGGGTACGATCCAGGAGAGAAACAAAACAAGGGTACGATCCAGGAGAGAAACAAAGCAAACAGTACACTATCTAATGTCAACCTACCATTGGACACACTGAGGCAGCCGATTTCCTATGGCGCCACGTTTCCTATACACTTTATCGTTGGATTATATCTCGTAATTTTAAGTCAACTAACTTGTGATAAATTGTTAGATAAAATGGTAATGGACAGGTTTTTCACTCCTTCATATAAACCTGTACTCTTTTTACAAGAGCTATTCAACACTGAGCAATAAAATACGTTCGTTACATTTTTACATCTTTATACGACAACCTTATAGCAGAGCATATCACGTGACAGGAACGTTCGTCCGCCCGTTTGTCTCACTATCTGACCGATAAAAAATTGTTGACGTATCCGTAATCTCGCAATAGTTATAATGCTTATTTCGGATAGAGTAAAGAGGTTATCTGATGATCAGACGACAAAATGATCAAGGTTAAGGCCACTACGACGCGTAAAGGTTGCTTGTACATCCGATAATGTTAGTTGTTGTGGGTAAACAATTCGTCCAGCATAATGTGAAACCAATTTGTAAACAACTGGATCTTTGTGATTTTATAGGATAAAGGTCAACAGCAAATAAATGAATGTTTTATTTCGGGGAAAAGCATACGTTTCAAAACACTACAAAAACCATTTTTTTTTCTTCAAACTTCATCAGTCAACATTTTTTACCACGAAAAATCTGTCAGAATTGGCAAGAACGTTTATTAGCCTCTACTGGTCAAAGATCAAAATAACTTAATGAGACGGTATGTTGTCTGTCGTCCGTCCGTCCATTAGCACAGCATTATTATCACATCTTCTCCTGAATTATTTCGCGGATTGCCATGAAACTTCACACAAACAATCATCACAAGGTCTTATTCTTCCTGTTATTGTTACGAGTTTAACGCCGTTTTTCTGCGCAAGGGGGCTAGTTAGTCCGAGTTTCCTCTGACCCTTGACACCCCATTTTTGATATTTAGACATTTATGTTGGGTGTAGGATCAGAGTCCATTATAGCATTCGTTATATCTTTAATCCGCTGACAGACTAGCCGAAACTATAGGGTTGATGAAATTTGACCTGGAACACGCCATTTGCATTCCGCGTCACATGACTACACAAATCTCGCGACCCACATGTCAATGACGTCAGAGTTCAAATAGTCACGTGATATCAACAATTAACCATTTCTAATGTTGCTGTGGGAAAACAAATCGAACATATAAATGAAAGTCACGTAATATTTATAGAAAAATTAAAGAGCATAAACTTCTAAAAATATATATTCTGGAAACAACGACCAGAAATCTGTAAATGTTGCAGCAGCTTGAAAAAAAATCCCCAGATTCAACAAGCGGAGAGCACAGGTCAACCCCGTAGTCACGTGATACCAACAAACTACATCGCTGACACGTGCTTAGTACTTGATGAATTTGGATTTCTCCACCTTACTGCGATACCGACAGGTTTCTAGTCGTTGTTCTCAGAATAAATATGTTGAGAATTAAGTGTGCATTATATTCATGTACAAGTATTACGTGACTTTTAATTAATATTTTTGAATTCTATGTACAACAACATTCGAAATGGTTTATTATTGATATCACGTGACTATTGGACCTCTGATGTCATTGACATGTAGGTTGCGAGATTTGTGTAGTCATGTGACTCGGAATACATATGGCGAGTTCCAGGTCAAATTTCATCAACGCATCTCGACTCTCAGCGGATTGAAGATATAACGAATGCTACACTCGCAATTTCTGAGAAAATAAATCATATTCCTATCGATTTCATGCAGGTATATCTCGATGAAAGGTCGTTAAAATTTGCTAGACCAGCTAGTAAGCGGCTACACTATGCGAATTCCAAATTTTCGATAGGGAACGGACTCTGACCCTACACCCCAACATAAATGCCCAAATATCAAAATTGGGTGTCAAGGGTCAGAGGAAACTCGGACTAGGGGCTAGTATATTTGTTGGAGGAGGAATCCGAGGAGAACCGCCAACCAATAGGAAGCTACTGACAAGTTTTCTCACATACCCACGCAGGGCTGGATCGGGGGTCTGGGACCTCTCAGGCTTAAAAAATCTCCCAAAACGTACTCACACACAAACGCACAGTCACTTGTCACTTGAAATTTCACCACCGTTTTATTCTTGCGCACGTTTAATGGGAACTAGGCACACTTTGAGTAAGTAGACTGAGACACACACACACACACACACACACACTTTTGCTTTGGTGTCCTTTCGAGAAAAGTCGGAGCCCTTTTGAGAGTTTTGGAACACTCCCACACCAACACTTGATCAGATCCGGCGCTGCCACGGGATTCGAACCCACGCGGACAGAAGTGATATGTCAGTGATCTGTAAAAGCGAGAGCCTTAGACCATTAGGCCACCCGGGTCCCATCGTCACAAAGACGGGTTGGTCCTAAATGAAAATGGTGCCATTCCTTCATCCAAAATCTCGTTGTCGCTACTTCTCCTGAAAGGACTGTCCTATGGTGTTTTTTCAGTACAAGACGTCTTGTCGTGTCTAGCTGGCCCTAAATGACTGTGATACTTATGGGACATCCAATATGGACACCACGGCAGCCAGCTTGAAAATACGTTTCTCGCTACTCCTACTGAACGAAAAGTCGCATTGTCATGAGATCTTCCACCAATATACTTCTTATGATCACTAGTGGTCCTAACTTAAATGTTGTCGATCGGACGTCCAGTATATCTGGCATTGTGGTAAGTTTGAAAATCTTGTTATCGCCACTCTTCCTGATTGATTGGTCATATTAGAGGTGTTCAAATGGTACCAGTCTGACATCCAATATGGCCGCCATGGAGGCATCTTGTAAATATTGTTATCGCTACACCTTCTGAACATAAAGTCGAAACGACATGAGGTTTTCACCAGAAGACTTGTATAGTGTTCTGGTTGGTCCTAAATGAAAAGGCTGCATATCTTGTATCAAATAAGGCCATACTGACGGCCATTAAAAATCTTGTTATCGCTACTCCTGAATGTAAGGTCATGTCGACATGCCGTTTTCAAAAGAGGACTGATCATAATGTAGCTCGTCCTATTATGGCACACATCATCCACCTCCTATATCTTTTCGGAAAGTTTTGTAAATGCAAATGAGATTAATTAAGGACCTAATCCCCAATATCACATAACTTTGATTCTCCGCAGGTAAAAACGATACAGGATGTTTGAAATTAATTTAAGGAGAAATTTCCACAAGTGTGTTGTGTCGACATTCAGTCCAACTTTTTTGAAAGGTTCTTAAGTATGCACTTGACTCAATATTGAGTCATTCCCTGATATCGTTTTTAAACGTTGATTTCATGATGAATTTCAATAGCTGGGGCCTATAATGACTAATACGTTTAATTCAAAGGTTTATTGGAATGATTCTGTTGTAAAATTCAAATAACGATGTTCCAGAATTTAAGCTGAATGTGTATTTAAAGTTTGATAAGTTTATGCACTCAACTCCCATTTAAATTCATTGTATCTCAGAAGTTTGAAGCCCCTCATCTTCACTGAGTGGTCCGACTGGCTGGTGTACAAAGCACAAAAACCATAAATTTGAAAGGGAATGAAAGTTTCCGTCAATGCATCTCAACACTTCGGTATAGTGCATCTAATTACTTCTAATTAGAGGTTTTTGACATGAACATTTCTGCTTCAACTAAGGGTTTTTTTAAACAGTGAAGTCACAAATTAATGACAACATGACCAATTGGCCCCTTGGCAAATTATTTTCACAGTGAAAATAATGATGATAATTAGCCACTAAATATTTCAGGATCGCAAAAGTGCAGGAACAAGCTTAAGTTGTGTTGGACTGGACATCTATTATTTCTAAAGCAAATATATCAACCACTTTGTAAAATTTACCATCGTATTCAAGAATATAATGATGCGAAACTCAGTTTTAACGTGTCCATCTCTATCTTATATATGGTCTGTATATGAAAAAGGGCACAACAAACATGCTTATGCAGAAAAAAAAAAGAGCTACATTCTGTGTGTACGAGAGAGACAGATGCTATGGAAAAAGATACTTTCCGTGGGAGAGATATACATGCTATGGCGAAATAGAGGTACAGTCTGGGTGTGTAAGAGATAAATGCAATGGAGAAAAGAGGTACATTCTGGGTGTGCGAGAGATACATGCTATGGCGAAATAGAGGTACATCTTGGATGTGCGCGAGACACATGCTACGGCGAAATAGAGGTACATTCTGGTTGTGCGAGAGATGCATGATACGGATAAAAATATGTACATTCTGCGTGTGCTAAAGATACATGCTATGGCGAAATGAAGGTACAATCTGGTTGAGCGAGAGATACATGCTATGACTAAACAGAGGTGCATTCTGGGTGTGCGAGAGATGTTATGGAGAAAAGTGGTAAATCAGGAGTTTCCTTATCAACCGGGAGCCGAGTGATTTACCCGGCTACTTTTACTTTACACTCCGCTACTGTATGAAAACCTTGTATACCCGTGGGGGGGGGGGGGGTCTCCCAACCCCTAACCTCCTCCCCCCCGCCTATTTTTGCAACTCACCCTCCGACTTTAATTCTAACAGAAGGCTCTGGGTACATTATGGGTATACAGGAGATACATGTTATGGAAAAAAGAGGTACATTCTGAACTTCTGAAGTGGTATGTACCGTGAATAATTTAAATGGTTTTTTTTTTTAGCTGTTCTGAAAATTTCCATTTCCATCGAATAGTGTACCACCGGACTTTGTCAGCTGTTCTGAACATTTCCAATGAATAGTGTAGTACTGGTCTTTGCCAGCTGTTCTGAAAATTTCCATTTTAATCGAATAGTGTAGTACCGGACTTTGTAACGATCGTTTAAATGTTTATTGAGTCCTGGACTGTTAGTTTTAATAAACTACTAAATTAGAAGAAAATACATTATTCTAAAAAGTCTAACTCTACAAAATCCCTCACTTTTCCAGTGGTAGTTTTATAGTAGGAAGTGAAGCCAGATTTTGAACTAATGAATTCTTCCCCTGTTTCTTAAGAAACGAGCTGAAACATTAATAAAAAAAAGATATAACTGCTAAAGAAACACGTCCCATTTGTTAAATTAATTTGTACAGTTTTGGTACGTTTATAATTGAAATTATTGTCGACTGATGTCTTTGCATAACGGCATTTGGATTACAGCGAAATTTTGTGTGTAAAAATACACCAGAGCGACCTTCCCTTTACTATGATAGAGCGTTATCTTTTAAGAGGTGTCAACAGCGAGATTTTAACATTTGGAATGCACGTTCGTGTGAGTTTGACAAAACCTGTCAAAATTCAATTAAAATAGATTTAACTACATCAGTGAAGCAAGGAAAGCACGCCAAAGAGACTTATTTATGCTCTCGCCCTTGCATCTACTTGTACAGTGAGACGGACGTGGGACTCGCGTTCATGATGGCCATCGAAATCAGGGTTTAGTTTAGAAAACGTGATTGCAGAATTTACGTTAACTTCTCAACCATCACGCCCAAAAAATCAATCGAATGGGCAAATACCACGCTACTATTTTCAGCTAATACTGTGTTTTAATTAAATCATATATATATATATATATATATATATATA
>JAECUM010021812.1:0-71233 GCA_016617855.1 Megalonaias nervosa | reverse complement strand
GAATACAGCTAAACGACTGATTCCACTACAGGTGTTAAGATAGGAATACATAATTATGATGTAAAGAACCTGAATATAAATATATAATACACAATAAAAGGATCAGGATGAGGGTCAAAAGTTCATTTCCGGAACATTCATTGCTGCAAACAAGGTCAGGTCTTTTACTTAAATTCTAATAAAGAACACACCAAATATCCGGAAGGCCATGCATTTACAAGGGGAAAGCCAATGTCCTGAACTCAAGGCCAAGTAAACATGTTTACCCACAAGCAATCATTATCTGAAAATATAATCTGCAATCATAGATTAAAACAAAATTATAATTGTAATATCTTGTTTACAAAGTGACCCTTCAATCTATGATCACAGACAAAAAGCCAAACACAAATATAGATATACATAACAAAATTCATCACATTTTCACATAGTAACATAACTAAAGGCTCGTTTCCTCGTCATCAAAACCCTAGACCATTTGATTGGAAGCTTGTTATAATCAAGGCCTAATTATGACATGAAAAATGGTTACTCAACATCAAATTTTATTAAATGTTACAATTATTCAAAACATTTACAAAACAGTATCAAAATATTTATTTGAGTAAATTAGCATACTAGTAGTGTAGTGGGGTGCTTTAGCGTCAATGGGAAGATACATTACAGACACCACCACCCCGGCACTATAGCGTCACGAGTTTTGGCGTCAAAAAATCACCCTGGGGTACTTTAGCGTCAATTGGAATTTTGTATAGGGAACCACAGCCTGGGGTACTTTAGCGTCAACGGGAATTTAGTATAGGGACAAGAGGAATGGTACAGGTAAGGTGACGTCACGGTACTGGACATTAGCAACAATGTTGTAATGTAGTACCGTGACGTCATGCCACCTGTGTCATTTCTATATACAAACGTGAATCATTCGCGTTCATGTCAGTGAATAGTAGAGTAGAGTATGTTTTATATATTAGCTTTTTTTTTTTTTTATTTTAGGCAAAGTGAGAACAAATATCTTTTCGAGGCATATGAAGTGGCCCTGAAAAGGGCCTTTGGGTTTTTGTCTTCTATTTTCTCCACTTCTTTAACCAGTTTCTCACTTTTCCAATGATTCCTTTCTTCTTCTTCTTTTCATCCTCTGGAATCCAGTCTGGATGTCCAATTGATCTAAATTTTTCCTGTATTTTCATCCAGTTGTTGTCCAGTCTCTCAAAGTCCTCTTTTCTCTTTATGTTTTCTTTGTCCTTCCTCTCTTCTGACCAGGTGTCTTTGATTTTCCTCACTTCTTCGTCCATCACCTTTCTCATGAGGTCTTCTGCTTTTTTTAACTGGTCTAACCCCCAATGGACAAAAGACGGGAAGAGAAGAAAAAAACACACATATCTACTATCCACACAATCGGGATGAGAAGAAAAAGCACATATTATCTACTATCCACACAAACGGGATGAGAAGAAACAAAACACACATATCTACTATCCACACAATCGGGATGAGAAGAAAAAAACACACATATCTACTATCCACACAAACGGGATGAGAAGAAAAAACACACATATCTACTATCCACACAATCGGGATGAGAAGGAAAAAAACACACATATCTACTATCCACATAATCGGGAAGAAAAGAAAAAAAAACACACATATCTACTCTCCACACAATCGGGAAGAAAAGAAAAAAAACACACATATCTACTATCCACACAATCGGGATGAGAAGAAAAAACACACATACCTACTATCCTCACAAACGAACGCGAACGCAAAACACACACACACACACACACACACACACACACACACACACACATACACATACACACACACACAACAGTAAAGGAGTGAGTGTTTATAGTCACACTACTCTACATTCACACAAATTGGCAACTTGAATAGTCTCTCTTTTCTAGAGATTTGGTTAGCCCTGAGAAGGGCATTTTTTCTGTCTGAACTCCAAATGCACCTGGTTAATGATGACATCTTCCAAGGCGGGCACCACACACGCATCGCCGGCTCCAATCATTTTCCCAATTAATACGTATGGTTCTGAGCGCAGAGGGAGCTTGAGTGGCCTCATCATCCCAGTTTTCAGTCTGAGGGATAGTGAAGACTTGTTCTCTCTGTCTTCTCCTATGCCAGACCCGGGGATGGTGAGGTCTCTGCGGCTCCCACTCTTGCAGCTGTCTCTCCAACTCCTCCAAGGCCTCCTGCTCCCAATTTTCAATTTGAGGGACAGCGTCTCTCGGTCGTTGTGGTGCTGGTAATGGTTGTGGTACTGGTAGTGGCTGCGTTGCTGGTACTGACTGTGGAGGTGTCCTCACCTCAGGCTTCATCTCACACTAAGGCCTCATGATCAGGTGTGGCAGGATCCTTTCCTTCTCCTTTTCTTTCCTTTTCTTCTCCTCCTCCTCTATTCTGTCTTTCTCCGCTATGGCCTCCATAGCCAGTTCATCTAAAAGGCCCCTGGAATACTCCAGGTGCATTTAGAGCTCCAACAATTTGGCTAATCTGCTGCTCATCTTCATCGAAGTTGACTAGTCAACAACGGTAGCCAGACTGACAATTGTGCCGCTTTATATTCCTGGAGCACGGACGTGTAGGAAAACATCCCTGACACCAAAATTTACAATACCACTATTACCATCATATGAAACGCGCGGACCTAAAAGAAGCACTCACATTGACTTTTTTACTTACAAACACAGATATGCACGATTTGACAAGACAGAGAAAACAAAGGGTGGATTTATTTTACTGACAAAAGAAACGAAGTGCTTATAGACACACGTCTATTTATTTTTTAAAGACACAAACAAATAAATTTGTTTTGGCAATTGAATTAGTATGTCTATTTGTTGATGGGGAAGTGATGGCAATCTTTTTTTACTGTCTAAGATTGCGTCCCCGTCTGGCAGCAGGCTTTCCTATACGATACGGCCTGCTTCTGCGGAAAGAGAACTCTTTGGTGTCCACACGGCAGTCGACAAAACCTCTGTCTGGTTCTTGCTGCTGCTGCTGTTGCTACTGCTGTTGTTGTTGCTGTTCTCTCTGCTTCTGAAGTTTGTACTTCTCTGTCCATTCTTCTTGTACTTTCTTGATTTCCTCTCTGAAGACCTCTTCTACTAGGTCTTGGGCTATGGCTAACATCCTGACATTCTCTATCTCTTCAGGCTTAGGTATCAGGTTTAGCCTGACACGATGAAAATTGACGCAAGCTTCGTTCAGCTTGGCTAGTCTGGAAGGCATGTTCATAGGTTGACGAGTCAACAGTGGATGGTCAGACTGGAGAACAACCCGCTTTATATGGTTCAAACGCGGACGCGATAGAAAACATCCCTACTCGGTTTTAGTGTCGGAACGCTATGATAGCGAATGTCATGGTGAGGGATAAAGAGAAAGTCAAAGAGCATATATTCACAGTGCTTTTTGAAAACAAACGACAAACACATTTTTTTTTTCAAAACACAACATTTTTTATTCAACCAAGAAGTAACAAATAACAAGTAACAATAACATCAAACAAATTATTTTTGACAAGGTTGACAACGTTGTGAAATCATGTGAGATTTCCATTGATGGATGTCATGAGGCCATTGATGTACACTACGTTTCCTAGCTAAAGACAAAAGATAACCATAATGGTCACAAAACCATCGATCTACTTTCTCATCGTTTCTAGAAGAGTGACAATCAAAATAAGTCACTAAATGTTCTAAAGGATATCCAAGACTTCGTTGATGAAGAAAATACGCACAATATTGTCCACACACCATGGAATCTGTGCCTTCTAATTTCACATTATTGTATCGTGTCGTCTGGGCATTTCCTCTCATAGAGTTAATGATAACGTCTTCCAAAGGGGGTAATCCATACGAATCAAAATATTCCACACAATCCTTTTGAGGGAAGTAGACGGCAACCCAGTGAGTTCCTGGAAGATGACTTTCGTCCGTGTTGATGACATAAGCTTGATGGTCTTGAGGTTTGCGATGAGGTAGTTCATCTTTAGCGCACACGACAGGATTCCAAGAAGCAGTATACGAACTATTGTTCAAAAGCTAATAAAGTTCCCAGGTATCCATTTTTTGTTTTGTTGTTTTTTCACAGGTAATGATAAGTCATCAATTCAATTCTGACTTTTTGTTTGAAACGATCTGTCAAGTAGCCGTTTCTTCGCTTCGTCTCAACACTCTGGGCTAAGAGAGATTCGATGCGATAGATCTCTAGAGTAGACAATGGTGGGCAGGAATGATCACGCAAGCCTTTATACCACTCATGCAACACTGCTTCTTCCGAGATGAGACTCCAAGCGTCGTCCAGATACTCGTCCAATTTTTCTTCTTGACTCATCATCATACATTTATCGTGTTGAATTTGACTGGGATGATCGTTTCGACATCCATAACAATATTTCTTGGTCAGTTCCGTAATTGTATTCGCCTGGTGTTTGGCAAAACAGGACACTAAATGTTGTTCTTGTTCTGGCCATCTGGACTTGACTACTACCTCGTCCTCTTTGTCTTAGTCTTGGGGTTCTGTTTTCACGCTATCCTCCCATTCCATATCCAAAGATTCTCTACTGTTCAATGAGGGATAGGAGTCTTCCATTGTTTCTAATAGTCTAGAATGACTTCTCTCAAACTGTTGATTTCTATGGTATTATCGAATTCGGAGTACAAGATGACGTTGACCGTCTCGGTGAGAGCTTCTGCAGACTGAAGTTCCACACGCAGTTGACCAGATTTTATAGGGTGGAAATGTCCCACGTCGCTGCCTTGGTCTGGAGTGAAATCAAAGGCCCACAAAGTGTAACCTCCGACATAATCTTCGTACGAAATACCGTGACTGGTGTTGGTTCCTAGTTGCCCCGTAGCTTCGTACAGGGACAAGTACGATCTCAAGTAATTCTTCTGGGCAAAGTTAGGTTCGAAGGGTCTGGTACACAAAGTCTTGCCATCGCGACTGACTTCGATCTTGGACACTCCGTAGTGCTTAAACTGGAAAGGATTTTGATCGTGGGCTCCGTTGAAGGCTGCATTACTGACGATGCCAACGATTAAACGTTTGGGTAACTGTCCTTGGAACAGATGATCTTCGATCTTGTATTGCAGTCCAGCAGCAATGGTGAATGTTTTCACTTCTACATGTCGTATCGGATACTTGGCGGTCGATCTGCTCAATGTTTGACTGATGTCGTTTCCCGCTTTAGGTAACACTTCTACACGACGCACGTAAAGTCTGGCTTCTTGGATGATGGTTTTGTACTCGTTGGCATGAGCCATTAAATGGAAAGCGACACTACTGCGATTGAGTCTCAGGCGAATATCTACTCCGTTCAGCAAATACTTGTCTTGCAACCACATGTCCAAATGCAAACGATCCATCAGTTCTAAATTACGACCTTTCAGGATTTTCCTTCGACGGTTATTAAAACCCACATTGTGAGGAATGTCATCGGCTGTCAGGGCTGTGTCGTTAAACGTGTCTTCACCTGCGGTGTCAGGTTTCCATACCACGCAAGCATCCAGATGAGTGTTCTTGGCCTCTTTTCCGTACGTCAAGAGATTTTCTAGGTACGCTCGGTAAGGGTAAGTATCCATACTGCTGCTGACCAGTTTGTTATTGAAGTACAAATCGCTGAACAAGGAATGCATGAAATTGTTGACGGGAGCTACTCTGGCATTGGCTTCCGGATTGGTGTTGCCGGTTTTGATCACTTTCAGTTTCAGATACAAGTAACTGCTATTCAGATCGATGTAATCTTCGGATTGTCCTTTGATTTCAAACTCGATGGGAGCTGAATCCGTCAAAGAGGAGACGGGATGAAATTCGACCCATTGGGATTCTTGCATCGTCATCATGGTGGGTGGCATGGCAAATAGATCCAGTTCCGACTTGGAACAAGCACAAGACTCTCGGTGCATCATTTTCTTTGTTTTAATAATCAAAAACGTCTAACTCTCGGACAGTTTTTCTTTTCTTAGCCTTTCTAGCTGTAGGGGTGTGAAGTCCTCTGAAGGTGTGTTTTCGTCGTCTTTTTCTGCCTTGTCCTTGCTGTGGCGTCAGGGAAGCAGGAATGCCTGACTCGGCAGCGCCCAGGGCATTTATAGGAGTTTCTCGCCGACCCAAAATGTCCTTGCCCGTTTGAAGCAAAAAATTTTTGCCTGCTCTCAAAAAAGCTTATTTGGGGTTTTGTTTGTCAATGATGACATTTTGGAGAAATTCTTTACCTTACGTCAATGCGGCATGTTTTAAGCTGTGCAATCCCCGTGTCACCATCGGTTTCACAACGGGAGCCACTGTACGAAAGGCTGATTTGAGCATATCACCTAAACCATGTCCTCGCTGTCGAGCGACTCCTTGGTACACAGGATACATGACTCACAAAAAGTTAGAGTAATCGTTTTCGAAAATGGAGTTTCACTGTGACTTTCCCTTTGGTGAATGGAATATTTTGTTCCAGATCTCCTTTTATAGTAATGTTGACAGTGTCGAAATAAGACTTACTGACGGGCAAATAGTGAGGATGTACAAATTCGCGATGAACGTGATAGGTGTTTCCACCTTCCTCGTCAGCGTTCGTGGCAGAATCCACTTTGAAAGGAATGACGCGCAGTAACGGTACGGAGGTGTGTCCCACCACGTTGTACTCCACCACATCGGAGTACACAAACATCAAATTCAGTCCTTGGTTCATTTCTACTGGGAATCAAAAATATTTCGCAAAATCCAAGTTGCCAGTCATGTCTGGTATTTCGTTTTTCATCTTGATCAACTTGGGGTCTCCACCCCAAATGTCATACAATTCAGGACAAAATGTAATGGCCAATACTTTGTCCTCTGAAAATTTCATTATTAGGCGACGAGCTATTTTGTGGTACTCGATCGTGACACTTTTTCTGGCTTTCTCCAAGGCTTTACCAAACATGAAATTGAACCTGTCAGCAATGGCGTTCACCAAATGTTGACCACTAAAATAATAGCCCGCAGGAATTTTCAACAGATAAGTGGTTCGTTTAGTTTTGTGGTCTTGTGATTTCATAAAGTCAGCTACACTAGCGCGTTCATCCATGGCTTGTTGCACTTGTTCGTCATAAACTTCTACCGTAAAAGTGTTTTCATTTTCGACGATGTATTTGATTTGTGTAGGGTGAATCATTTCCACCTAAGCCACTTCCCAATGGGCTTCGTGATCCAATTGGATGGCTTGAGGTAATCTGGCCGAGAAACAGCACAAAGTGTTATTGGGAAACACCTCCATGGAACTGTCACTGGGTAACGTTAAGTGCAATTGGTTGTTCATAATTCCACAGTTCTAGTTCCGAGGAGTCACTGGAAGTCAGAGGAGTGTCTAAAAGAGGATGGTTAGGGTGACTGTTGGAAGGGGGACAGTTGTTTCCGTTAGAGGAATATTTCAGAGACGGATTGGGAAGAAGATAACCAATGCAACTGCTATGTAAAATGGTCCACAATTGTTTGTCTCCTTGTTGCAAACTCAGATTGGCAATGGCAGCACCGATGACACAATACACAACAAAGATTTGGCAGAAAAAGACGATGTGCGTTTTAGGCACACGTTCTCCACACCACACCCACAAGGGTTGCTTTTGTAGATCTTGCAGAGAAGAACTGGGGGAAGGAGTGGTCACTGCAGTAGCTGAGGCTGTGTTGAAGGGCATGATGGTCACTTCTTTTTATAGTTGATGAGTTGCGAAGCGGCGATCTAAGAGTCAAAACTGGGAAGATATCCTTTCCAACGTACTTTGACTTCTTTGACACGTCGTTTTCCCACTTTACGAGTTCTTCGATCGAGAATGCTTTCGATCTCGTACACGTCGTCTTCTTTTTTGGTCACACGTTGTAAAACGTTCCTTTTAACACTTCCCCGTTCATGTCTTCCAATTTATGGACAGGAGGATAACGGCCACGCACTCGTTCAGTGACACGAATCAATTCGGTGGTCCAGTTGCGTAAGTAACCTTTGTCGAAAGTGCGTTTGGTTTTGCCAATGCGTACCCAATCTCCTGATGCCAACACTCCACCTTTCTTGGGGATAGTCACTGTTGGGGACGTACCAAACAGACGCTCGAAGACGGCCACTTCGTTGTCAGCAGTCACTTCTTGGGGGGCACGTCCAATACTCCGATGGTAAGATTGGTTGTACGATTGGACGAGGTGTGGCAAGACGTCGATGTACATGAGAGTGTGTTGATGCGTAAAATATTTCCACATGCGTTCTTTCAAGGTGCGTTGAAAACGTTCAACGATGCTAGCTTTGGTTTCGGGATTCTCAGTGGTGAAAAAATGAATGTCACGTTTCTTCAATTCTTTTTTGGAAAGCTTGGTTCAGAAATTCGGTGCCTTTGTCAGTTTGTCATCGAAGAGGGTGACGACCGCTTTGTTTCAACACCAGTTGGAGGGCTCGCATTAACTCACTGCTCGATTTGGAAGTCAATGGCACGGCCCAAGCAAATTTGGAAAAGACGTCGATGACACAAAACAAATATTTGTAACCACGATTGTTGGTGGCCAAATGAGAGACATCGGCTAAATCGGCTTGCCATTGATGATCGATGCCCTCCACTTGGGTGCGACTTCTGGAAAATTTTCGTCGAATGGGTTTGTGTAAGGTGTACGTGGCTTGTTCTTATAACCATCGTTGCACATGAGGTAAACGGATACTTTTCAGTCGAGTTTTGGCAGCACGATACAATTTCTGAACTCCTCCGTAACCTGCGGGATGGGCTGCATCGTAGTAAATGCTGGCAAACACCTTCTCCATTTTTTAATAAGTGATCCAATCTTCACTGATGCTACTCTTGTCTTTCTGTGGTATTTTCTTGGTTTGTAATGCTTTGCGTGTCCGACGAGCAATAGGTGTTGAGGAGGAGGACAGTGTTTGAACAGGGGTAATCAGTTCTTGTTTTACTTCTGTCTTGGCTTTCGTTTCTCTTCTGAGGAAGAAGGAGTAGCCATCATCTTTTTAATCCAACCAATTCTGGATGTAGGTGGTGTTGTTAACTTGCGTACTTTTTCTGGTGGAGTTTGAAACTCTTCTTCTTTTTCTGTCTTGATCACTGGGACTAGTGGTGGTGGACTTTCTGTCTTGACCACTGGATGTGGTAGTGGTGGTGATGGACTTTTCATTAAGGCCTTAAAATCTTTCAGAGTGGGTAGAGCTGTTTCGTCTAAAGCTTTCTGGGGAAAGAGTTGCAGTCGTTGCAACAATTGACCGTACCGTTGCGATTATTCTGTTTCTGACAAATCGCTACGATCCATCAACGATTGCAATTCGTGTTGTAACTGGGACATCTCGGTCAAATGAGGATTGGGAGGTAAATGCGTGGTCCGTTGTTCTTGCCAACGATGGTATTCCATGGAATCGCCTTGACTTTCTCGCAGAAGGCTGTACGCCGATTGCCACTCTTTGTAACACCACACGATGCGTTGAGGTGGACGATTGATCAAATGATGTTTATGTTCGTTCAAACGTTTGACAATTTCGGTTTTACCTGAACTGCTCGGTCCGGCAATGAGCATGTTAAAGGGATGGAGAAGATACAAGGCCTCCCAACTAGTCCGATCTACGTGTTCGTCAATGACTTTGACAGTGGAAGAAGAGGGAGTAGAGACAGTAGAGGTTGCCATAGTAGTGTAAGAAATGTCACTTTTGACACGAGGACAGACAAGACAAGAGTTTCTATACTTTTTTTCAGGACAGGTTTATTGTCATCTTTAATGGTGAACAACACGAAAGACAAAAATACATAAAAGCCAAATGGTCAAGTATATGAATTAAAGACACATCAAAACGATCAAAGTGGAATATAAACAAGTCTATGTACAACATTTCTGCTGATCAAGAGGTGAAATCGTAGGGGTACTGTGTAATGTTCTGAGAGTCTCTACACTCCTTGGCACAATCACACAAGAGTCCTCCCGGAATGGCCTTTCGGGGATGTCGATCACGGTCCTGTCCTGAAGAGAGTGGTTTTCCTCGGTCACGACTTCTTCTTCTTCGTCTGGCACTGTCACTAACACTGGTTTAAAAGTTACTTTTTTCACGGAACGTTTTAATTTTTAGGATTACAAATCTTTGGCATAGTGTGCCACTTCTTTTGTCCAAGCCTCAAAACCCCAACTTTCCCAGTCACGTACATCTTTCCAGTGAGGGTGTAAGTCACAAGCTACACACACGTCGTCGTACACATCTTCAGTGCCTAAAAGTTGACGAATCTTGTTTTCCCGTAGAGGTTGAGAAGTATCAAGATGAAAGCGCAAAGCTTTGAGCAGAATGAGTTTTTCGTGTACATTTAAAGGGACCACTTTCATGCTTTTTGGAGTGGTAGGTACTGTTCGTAAAGAGTCCACAAGGAATCAGCTGGTAAACAAAATCCCAGAAAGCAAGTCACTAAGACACACACTACACGCTGACCCCAAGTCAATGGACACAGTTCTTGTAATAGGTGTTGGTAATTCTCCACTGTTTGAATAGTATCATTGATTTCCTTCCACGGAATCTGTAGTTTCACGAATGATAAAGGTCGTGGCATAGTAGTCTATTTTTATACCTCTTTTCTCTTACCTCAATCACTTCTCCTAGAGCGAAAGTAATGAACGTAGTGAGTAATTTCTGACCACTGCCATTCCAGGAAACGGTCAAGAATGTCAATAAAATCTTCAAATGTAAATGGTCTAAAGCGAAATAGTAGGAAGAACACACCCTTGATCCAGAGAAATCGGTCTTGTTTGTTGACTTTTTTCAATTTCCTCTTGTGAATTTCTCGACATAAAAGTTCTACAGTCACAAATTGAGATTTGGCTCTGGCAAGTCCCTGCCAAATGTCCTTGTAGATATTCTCTTGCAATTCGTTTGGTAATCTTTGAAGATTATGCTCTACATGGGGTTTAAATACTTGTCTAGGGGTTGTCCAATGTTTGACTCCTAACCAATCAGCTGGTTTCTTACACGACATGGTATGCCCACTTCAATGACGAGGTCCCACTAAAGGTAGGTAGTGACAATCTGGAGACCATCGAGCATGTTCCAGGCAAGCGCAATCTTTCTTCTCCCACTCGTGAAGTGACACACCACAACTGAAGCACTTGACTTTATCCCCTTCGCCCAAGTAGATAAATCCAGCTCTAGCTAATTCTTCGGGGGTAGGTCCTCTCAAATATTTTGGCCATTTTCCTCGAAAGGTTTGGAATCGACTTTCATAGTCACAGTATTCTGGCAAACGCACAGGGAACGAATATTCGTCTTTCACAGGTTCATTTCGATGAGGGTACGGTGAAATATGCAGGAGCCTGCTCAGTTTTACATAACATCCGTAGGGTGATAGCCGCATGGTTTCATTAGGATGACATCCACCATGAAAACCAGTAAAGTGAAAAGGTGTACGATAACGAGTGGCATCGCTTTCGCATCCGTCAGGTTTGACACGCACAACATCACTTTCCATGGTAGGTACAGTCGTAGCAAAATTTCCATGGTGAGGTACTGAATCGCTGAGGTCATAGCGTACGGCATCCCTGCCATCGCAAGGCACAGCATCGTACTCGAGTTTGCTCTTGCTTGATACTTGCTATGTGAAAGGATTCATCTTTCTCGCTTGGCAATGGTAGTCACAATGAACTATCCGTCTTGAACATTGTCCTTTTTGATAGGCTGGCCAATATCGGCGTGACCGTACGGTAAAGTGAAGTGATTGGGAAGCCGTACTCGTTTCTGGTACACGATTTGATAGACTTTTTCCAAGGGTCGACTGACGATTTGGTGTGTGGGTAAACGTACAATCTTGTGCGGTTCGTAGGTGGTCACTTTAAAATTTCCATCCTGTCCAGACTGCAAGGCTTCTTTCAAGACGCCAAAGTTCACCACTCGACTGGTGCGATAATTGAGAGTCAATCCTTTCACTTTGCACTCCGTGTACACTTCTCCTTGTTTGTCCCGGTATTGGTAGCCGTAATTTTTGGAACCGCCACTTGCAAAACTTAGAATCTTGTCGTCGGGATGCTCGTCCGTCCAGGCTCCTAAACGGTCTTCTTCGATGTTAGGGTGAGTTGACCCAGGCGATCGATGTAGATGCAACTGTCCGTATCAAAATACAGCACACGATCTCCTAATAGTTCTAAAGCTTCGTACAGTTTTAAGCGAGCATGGGCTGTCACGTAAGCCTCAATGATGACATTTCCAAATTGGTCGGCTTCTACAAAGTCCAGTTTTTCTTCGTAATTGACTAAGATCAAGTCCTCACGAAGGACGTCCACGTGTTTCATGTATTGCGTTTTGTCGTGAATCATCTGGAAGTAGCGGAAAGGTTCTGTCAAATACTCCGTCTTGGGTAAACATGGTCGTTGTGCCATTTTACCCCACAAACAATTCAACATCACTTTGGTAAACGATCGCCTTCCTTCGTTTTTCTCCACGTGGTCTAAAGTGATGCCTTCCTGCTCCCAGTATTTCTCTTTGAATGTTTTTTTGGTCTTCGGGAGTGTGGCAGCAGGAAGTATAGCCGCTGGCTTCTTGTTTCAGTTTCAAAAAGGCATTCACGTAGTCTGCAAAAATGCCTTTCTGAGTCTCGTGGCCCTTGTGGTATTTTTCTGTCTTGGGAAAGTGGTAAATTTCGTACACTTCTAACAGTTGGTATCCCAAGTCCAGAGCTTTAAATAATTCCACACTGACCCACGTTCCTGTCAAGGCGCATTCTTCCTGAGTGTGCTGACAAGGTCGGTTTTGGTTGCACGTTTCGGCACAAGTACGGCACAAGGGAAACATCAGTACGTGGGAGGCAAGACTTTACATTTGATCGATCCTTCGTATTGTCGAATATTGTCGAATATTGTCCACGTCAATGTGTTCCGTCAGCAATTGCGGGTGCTCTGCGGGAAAGTGACAATATTTGCACACGTACGGATATAGAGAACACACGTCCAAGTATTTGATTTCCTCTCCTTCTCTTCGTCGGCTTGGTATAGCAAACAGGTGGCATTCGTCCGTCCTCCGTACAAACTGTCCCTTGGGTTCAGTGGGTCCACCAACTTGTAACTTTCCACGATGCGCTTAAACTCGGGATCGGTTTTCAATCGCTGATCGTACTCGTGTTCCCACATTTCTACCACTTGGTATCCTTGCTTTTCTAACTTCAAGCATCGCTGACAAGTGGCCTGGTACAAGTCTTCCATAGTCCGTTGTAAAAACTGATTTTTAGTGTTACGTTGAGGGTAGCAGATAGGACATACGTGAAATAAGCACCCGTTAAACTCGCAAACAATCTGGGGGTTTTCTAAGTCCCAGCCATCTACCGAATACTTTCCAATAGTCTTTTCGCCTTCTCCGTTGCGAGCATGTTGGATCCATTTGTTTCCCTTGTCGCACAAGTAATGTAACCAGCGTAGGGCTTTGACCGAGTATTGACGTTTGATAAAATTGGTTGTTTGAGGACTGATGACAGCTAGGGTGTTTTCGGGCATAAATACGTGCGCCTTGGCATTATTGGCATGTATGCCTTGTCCACAAGTAGGGCACAATCTTAGCAGTTGACAGGGACATTTCTGCTGTGAACCTTGCGTCTTTAGGTGTTGTTGGTAACAGGTAGGACTGACAAACGTGCGCTGACAAGGAAAGGAATGCACTCATTCTTGTCCTTCATCAAGGCAGAGTTTAGAGGCCAAATATCTCTCACATTTCGATCGACAATGCTTGTGTTGCTCTTGATTGTTATAGCCATAGTCACATTTCTCACAGTAATAACTGTATGACAGGAATGTAGTGATATTGGCAATGGCATCAAAATGTTCATCGTGATGATAGACGTGAATGTATTTTCCGTCTTTGAAATTTTTGCCTCGAAACAACAGAGGTCCGCGCACTTCTTGAGGGTGCACTTTCAAGGTGTAGCGTGGAGCCAAGACGTCTTGTTGAATAGTTTTCCAGGCTCTTTTCCATTCTGCCTTGTCGTTCTTGTCGGCATACGTTCGTCCCACCACGATGGCACGGGCTAAACACATCTGGTCTTGAGGGTTGTTAATTTGAACGAGGCTCTTTTTAGTGCTGCGAAGGTTGTCTACCAAGATCGCCTTTTTGCGTCCTGTCGCTTGGGGAAGAGACACGTGGGTCATGAACAGCGTTACTTCTCCATCCGTGATGTGAAACTTGTCGTCGGATTGTTGCACGTGATGAATCTTGTCCATGACTTTGGAAGATGTCAATTCTGCTGGGCTGCTAAACTCGATCCAAACGGGTGACTTCAAACTGTTGTGATGAATGGAAAGTCTCAAGCGATCTTTTTCTTTGGCTTCACATTGCCGTTTCAGTGTAGTTAACAAAGAATCCCACACATCAGTGATGAACCCGTTTGCTTTCTCCAACGGTACGTCGGACTTGAAATCTTTAAACTTTACTGCGTACGTGTAGGCCGTAGTTCTAAATTTTCTGGAGGAGCGTTTGTCGGTCTCTCGAATGTGGTAGTGCTTTTGAGGGTTTACTGGTGGTGATGGACTTTGAGTATAGACTCTCTGGGCCTAGATTCTGGCTCACTCATCTCATCTTCAAAATCACTGGCATGAATTTGAGCCAAGACTTCAGCTACTGTGCGAGGCGATAAATCACGTTTCTGCCTCTCACTTTCTTCTCATTTCTTTACGAAATGATGCGATCGTTTCATCTTGACTGCAAAAAGTCAAATGACTACATTTGAAACGCCATGGACCCCTATATATTTATATCAGGCTTAGTGCATATATAAAGGGTTGGTGCCTTCCCTCTCAGTATTCATTTTGCTCTCAAACCGTTCAACACGATGGAAGAACCCACACAAATCGAAGTTCTGATTAGAGCTTTGCGAGGTGTCATAAGAAAGTTTTCTTCAGACAAGCCGACGGACTACTCTCCCTCCTTTCGAGATGAAAGTCAAGATACTTGCTATATCTGTCAGAAGAAGGGGCATTGGGCTACAGAATGTCCAGACCGTCAAAAAAGCAAGACCAATGTCAGAAGAGACAAAAGTCAAGATACTGTTATCATTGTAAAGAGAAAGGACATTGGTCTTCAGATTACCCTAAAAAAGAACAGGGGCAGGAGGAGGAAGAAGAAAAAGAGGTGACCTCGGCAAAAGAAAAACCCCGTCACGTTCAGAAAGAGAAGACAGAAAAGAAAAGATGACGAGAAAAAAGTCAAGAAGAAGAAGAGGAAAAAAGTGTAAAAGTGAAGAAATTCAAAAAACAGAGAGAGTGAAAGAAGAAAAAAGACACAGAAGAAGTCTATGAACTTTTTAAAAAAGTGTTGTGTTGTGTTGTGATATTGAATTGCAAAAATTTGTACCAGAATAGACCAGACTGAAAAAACTTAAGTGTCTCTTGGTTTTGATTGTTTAGAATAATAAGGGTCTACACTCATGCACTCACACACGTACATCATTGAGGAAACAAGGGATTTTGAGTTTTAATTGATTTTGGCAAAATGAATTAGTATCTCTTTTCGAAAGAAGTGAGTGGCCCTAAAAAGGGCCTTTGGGTGTTTTTTTTTTTCAGAAAACAATCTCGGGAACGAGAAGCAATCCGCTTTAACTGCCTTAAGCCTTTGCCACGGCCAAGGCCTACTTCTGGACTTGCTCCTGTTAATGATTGGGTAGAAATCACTAGGGGTGGTATCTCTGGTGTAGTAACAGGGTTGGGCTGTTTGGCTCGGGAAAGTCTTTTTCTCTTGGGTCGTAATAAAGTAGTCTGATACATTTGTTTCAGACTTCTTAACTCAGCCAAAATGTCCAGGAGTACCGTTACCGTTTGACTTTCACTGTTCTCCTTCTCTCCTAGCCTTTGTTTCTTCTCTACTGCTTCTTCTTCCTGTCGTTTCCTTCTTGCCTCTTCTTCTCGCTGTTGCTGTTCAAGGAGAAATGCTTGTTCTGCCTCTTTCTGCTGCTGTAAAAATTTCTCCAATTCTTCTTTCTGTCTTTGTTTAAAATCGTCGACGTGTGGTAAAGAAGGAGAAAGTGGCGAAGGTACTGGTACCGGAACAAATTCTTGCGAAGAAGAGAAAAAATCTACTAAATCCCAGTTGAAATCAACCTCTTCTGGAAGTAGCGCTGTGTTAACTTTGGTAGCCGCTGCTATGCCATCGCTTTTCGTCTCCAAAGCCGGTGCACCCCAATTCATTGTCTTCTTAGTTTCAGTCATGTTTCACAAAACAATGTCGCATCGATTCACTGCACAAAGACGCTAGCGCACCTATATAAGGAATGTGACGTCACAGGTAGCTCTCTTCGGATTGGAAGACAGGCTCCGCGAAATGACTGAATTTTGTAACGAGTGTGGTCATAGGTGGACAATTTCAATCCGTTTCGATCCGCTCTTCCACTATAAATAAACGCGGTTCACTTCATTCCCTTCACCTGTTCTAGTCACAAAGATGTGGACCAACGTTGAATCGTCTACTTTCGTATCGTCGTTGTTTTTCCGTACGGACTTACCCATGTATCTCAGATCATCATGGAGAATCGTTAGGATCACCGAGACAAGCGTTTGGAAAAGAAGGACCTATGTGGAAAGACAAGGCTGTCTGAAGCGAGTTCTGATTTATGGACCAGAGGTTAGACGAAGTTTGAGAAAGAGAAGAAGACCTATACGATGCCTTCTATGTTCACGAACTGGTGTTAACATAAAACCCAAAGGCCCTTTTCAGGGCCACTTAATATGCCTCGAAAAGATATTCATTCTCACTTTGCCTAAAATGGGAAAAAAAAGCTAATATATAAAACATACTCTACTCTACTATTCACTAACACGAACGCGAATGATTCGTGTTTGTCTATAGAAATGACACAGGTGGCATGACGTCACGGTACTACATTGCTACATTGTTGCTAATGTCCAGTACCGTGACGTCACCTTACTTGTACCATTCCTCTTGTCCCTATACTAAATTCCCGTTGACGCTAAAGTACCCCAGGCTGTGGTTCCCTATACAAAATTCCCATTGACGCTAAAGTACCCCAGGGTGATTTTTTGACTCCAAAACTCGTGACGCTATAGTGCCCGGGGGGGAGGGGGTCTGTAATATATTTTCCCATTGACGCTAAAGTACCCCACTACACTACTCATACTATTTACATATGACAGACTTTATCACCTCAATATTCACAGCTTTGCTTAGCTAAATTACAACCACAAAAGTTTAATTCACATTTATTTTACTAGCTCCGTTGCAAAATTGTTGGACAACGTGACTTTAGTGTTTGAGTAGTTCAAAAAAAAGTTTGGTACACAAATAAATAAGTGTCATTATAGCTTCAAACCACAAAAATAGTACAAACCATTTCATCTTTTCACTTCACCAATTTGTGAGAAAAATAGTTACACAATTGTCGTAGCTCTTGGACGTGAACATTACTGCAGCTCCTTCTCGTTATGGAAATTTCGGATATACATGGAATCTCCAAATTTCCCAGATAACAGGCCTAAAAGGTTCTCTGTAATATAAAAGTGAAAAAAATTAGCTGGCAGCGATTTGTCACTATACATTATTTGAAGGTACCGACATGAAATCTGTACGGAAAAGTTGACATCGCGAGTGATTCAAACATCTTCGTTTTGCCTAACTTTAAATGAGAGGCTATTCAGCATTTCGCCTCTCACAGAATTGCGGATGCTATGCAGCAATATAACCTATTCTAAGGCGACATATGCTATTCAGCATTTTATCTGTCGTACTGCTATGCAGCATTTTTGCATGACCTACCGTAATCTAAGAACTGTGTTCACTAAGGAGTGAATTTTTGAAATATAACGAAGCATTTGCAATGCATACAGGATAATTTTAATTAGTCTCGAACTATTCAAGTGACTGTATTACAAACTATTTGAAAATCAGAAGGTGCATGAAAGTCCGAGTATGACGCTCAAAAGTTTAAGAGTATACTTCATGCACCGTAATCAAAGTTAGCCAAATAAAAATTCATAATGAGGAACAATTAGTTCCTCAGCTACCTCTACCATCTGTTATGACGATATGAAGCCATTTTAGAACACCAAAAAGGGAAATCTCAGTTCGAGACCCCTATTGACAACATATCTTTACAGAGTGCAGATGACTACAGGATGGCGTTCAGCAACATTTGTAGTAGCATTTGTAAACAAATTAGCCGCTGACTCTTCGCTGACTCTTTCTGATAAAAATTCAATCTTCCAATAGATGAGAAATGCATCTCATATTCACAAGAGAAAGACATAAGTATCTTTATTTCACATAATACATTATGTTACATCTTAGAATACTTTATTTCCATAGTTCAGTATCTGAGATTATTATATGGTGATTTTTTTTTCTCCGTTAACTTTACATTGTCAGAATCGTGCAATATTTTTCGATACTAAATGGCAAAATACTGCACAACACGTGTGTCTAAAAATGGTATCGTGCATTAAGAACTACTTGGTAAAGAAACCATGTACACTCATGTCGTAGACGCTTTTGGTTGATTAGTTTTGTTTGTGAATGAACCAAACAAGTTGTTTCGTCCATTTGAAACTAGATATGATAAAGTTAAAGATGTGGACGAGTTTACTGAGTTACAAACGAAACTTTCAAAAAAGCAAACGAATGCACGTGATATTCTCAATATCAGCAACAAACGTGAGAGACGCAGTAATTGAAAATGCCATTCTGATCATTTAAACAATCATCTAGGAGAAATATTAGTGACTTTTTGCAAATGGGCTATGACAAGTGCTCTCTGGGACTATAAAAATTGCGCAGACAAGGCACATTGATGCCAAGGGCTATCGTATATCTATCAGAGATGTACCATTTTACAAGTCAGTCAAAACACTAAATTTGAAGAAAAAAAAATGCAACTGAAGGTTTTAGTAGGAAATTAAAGTGCATCAGAATCAATAAGCCATGAACACGAAAAAGTGTTATTTCTGCTGGTTAAACGGACTGTCACACAACAGCTGCTTTGCAATTTTCCCCGATCAGCTTTTTTGATACAATGTTAGGCTAGCGATCAAAGACATACACTGTATGATACAGATCCCAGCTAGGGTCTATCCAACAGCAAGCATGAAAGTGACAGGGCATAAACAAGTCTCCTTTAGCTGGTAATAAGAATGGTAATAAATATACTTATATTTTATGCATCTTGAATTTCCTCAAAATATACATTCTTAGTTCTGCAAATCCGAATGACATGACTGATGTCATGGAAAACCTGATACACGCCGAAATTATACTGTAGTTTCGACCATACTTCCAACTGAAATCACATTCTTCTTCTTGCATTGATCCAATAAATCCAGTCCACCATAAGAAGAAAATCAGAATTGAAATGGATCAACAAAAAAACCCCCCAAAATCCTTCCATGTCAGAACAAATGGAAAAGTTTCTTTCCAAGCACATTCATTCAAAATATGACTCTAAATTTCAATTTTACGTAGACCAAAACGAGAAGTTTTTAAGAATAATGTCCAGCGCACGAAGAAGTTCAAAGGTCGCTGGGCGGTACTATGTGCTCATCAACAGTATTATTGTATATTAATCAATCTACGGTTGTGTATTAATTTTGAAATACAGCTAAATTTCAATTACTTTGTTTCTGGTAGTGTATTCCTTTATTATTAAACCTTAGGTAAGATTACGAAATGAGTATATAATTAAAATGTTATTGTATTTGTATGGGAAAATATAAACT
This sequence comes from Megalonaias nervosa, assembly GCA_016617855.1. Classification (NCBI taxonomy): domain Eukaryota; kingdom Metazoa; phylum Mollusca; class Bivalvia; order Unionida; family Unionidae; genus Megalonaias; species Megalonaias nervosa. The sequence continues at coordinate 51,544 of JAECUM010021812.1, read as the reverse complement.
TGTCTTTTCGGAGTAATACTGTACTAAATAGGTCGTGCAGTATTACTAAAAAAGACCCCCCCCCAACAAAAAAAACCGAACAAAAACAAAACAAGCTCGTTCATATTTTTCCATATAAATGCAATAACCTATAAAACAGTAAATAAAACTCCTCACTCCATATGACACGCTATTCCCCCCCCCCCCAGCAGCCCATGATGTTTTGGTAACTTTTTTGCCAAGGGGTTGGTAGTGGTGCAAACACCCACTTGACCCGTGTGTGTCAGTCATTAGGTTGGGGTCTCGTACGGGTGTCCGTATCCTCATAGGGTATCGAATAAGGTCAAACAGCCCTTTCGGTACTACTCTGTGCTAGTCTGCAGCGATTGCGGAAAGGAAAAATTTCTGCAGAGAGTGAGTGATAATACTCCTGCTACTCAGACATGTAAAAATTAATTTATGCTAATAATCAGTATTTACACGCTGCATGAAGATTGTGTGGGGTTGTTTTCACTCTGCTTTTACTGTTCGTAAATTTGCAACCACACGGTTTCTTATTTGTGTTTGGAGTTGTCTGTGATATCCCATTTCTGTCAGCAGTCTAAAACTCGGCCGCACTGGTTATTTTATCCTCGATTGCTGCCGAGTATAATTTACTGATCCTATTGAGACTGCACCGTGTGGCCACAAGAAATTCTGAATAGACGCGTACTCGGGATTGCAGCTGCATCGAGATTAACTTGCTCGTGCCACCAGACACACCGGTTACTCTCGATATAGCTCCGACAACAAAGCCGCTTCATGCATCTACAATGATGGATGTTGTCGTGATTCCAGTCACACTAGACCAACAGTTGCTGCCGCAGCGAGCCTGCAGATAGCATCTGCGACCGGACACGCGCGTTTGTATTTCACGATCAGCGCGGTTCTCTTGGTAATTTCATCTCGCAGCCGTTGTTCCGCTTCGATTATTTTTACGACGGTAAAACTAGCAACTGTCATAGTTCTTCTGTCAATAATACAATTGCGTATTTAATTGCACAACAGGAAGACCTTGTTTGGTCTCATCTTCAAGCGCAGGCGCAATACGCACACGTACTTAGCCAATTACCCTTTTAGACTGGCACAACTGTCATGCTGTTATGAAAGATTTATGGCTCTGGAATACTTAAATCTCCGGCGATTTTGTGTTCTGGAGGTTTGGCACCCATCTCATACAAAAACACACCGATTACGACAGAACCTTGGACATCGAACGATCGTCTTTACCCCAGAACTGTCACTCGAACAAATGCGTCCTTTTTGTAGAATAACAGTCGATACATTTTTCTTCTCAATTCGGTGAATGTTGGTTTACACTATTGGCTGTTAAACTTAACCAGAGTAGCAGCAGAGAGGGTGGACCCTACAACATTTTAGAGACCTTATTTTTTGAAATTAAGGGTTCCTACGAAAGCTGAAAAAAAAGTTTTTGTCTTAATAATGAAAACTTCTCTAATTGACCAGATTTTTTCTGATTTTTTCACGTGCTGGTCACTATGCGTATGTCATTCACCCTCTCTGCTGCTATGGTTTTTATCCAAAAATTGTATCAAGTCCGTTACGATATCTTGACCTAGGATCATGTAAATTTATTGTTACAAAACCAAATGGAGCAGCTTGTGCTTTTGAAAAGAAATTTTTAAATTTGTTCATGTCCATGTCCCCAGAACACCAAGTATAATAAATATTTTGCAGCGTATGATTATCAACTCCGTTGAACACAACTAAAATGTTACAGTTATCCCTGATCACTTTTGGAATTTGTGTATAACGCTGTGTAACATAAATCACGTCTGTGTTTTTGTGACGGCCTCGTGAAAATATTCTAGCTGGATTTGATTGTTTGTCCAGCATAACATCATCATACACTACTAAATTATTAATGAATACATCCAGATCATCTACGGATGGCGCTTCATCAATATCAGTAATAAAGTCTATGACACTGTCTTCATGCAACAATTTTGTGTTTTCATTAAAATCTTTAAGTACTTCGTAACATCGCTGATCATCTACAGATGGCGCTATTAAATATAATTTATCCCACTTCAGCCATCGCATTATTAGATTGAGCAATAATTGCGTCTTCCCACTTCCAGATGGACCTATTATAATCATTCTGATAGAATTCGGAAGCGCTGGATGGTGCTTTACTGGTTCTTGTTTTCGTGTCGCTGAAAAGTCAATTATATCCATATAATTAATAATATGAGTTTATATTGTGTTCGATGCAGAGCATCTACACCTACTATTGAATTAACGACAATAACAACAAAAAATAAAAGACGAGCACTTACAGGTAAGTGTGTGAAATGTGGCACCAAGAAATATAAATTTATTCCAACAAAGACAGGTGGGGGTGATATCGCTGCTTCGTTAGGAAAATTACCAGGAACTCCATGGGCTAAATACCCTGGTGAGAAACATTTACCCGGATATAATTATTGTGGTCCAGGAATTCGTCTCGATATCAGACTCGATAACCAAGATCAACCAAAACCAGGAGAGTATCCAGTAAATAAGATTGATCAAGCGTGTCACGTTCATGACGTTGCGTATAAAAGTAAAGATTTGCAACAACGACATCTCGCAGATGTGAAATTGATTCACGCGTTAAATTCTATACCTAATAAATCTCTCAGAGAATCTCTCGCTAGTTTTCTAGTAAAAACTGCTATGAAAGGTAAACTAGTGCTAGGGGCTGGCAATTAATTATATAACTATCATAATGAAATCTGTTTATTATTCCCCGAGAGGATTCTGGAGAGGTAAAGCAGCGATTAGTAAACTCGCCGAAGCAGCAAAAGTTTCACGTGATGTTGCTGCATCATGGTTAGCACGACAGGCAATATGGCAAATCTTCCTAAGTCCACCTAAAAGAATTCAGTATGCGCATTTTGATGTTAGCGTTCCTAATGAAGTTCATCAAGCGGATATTTTGTTTTTACCACACGATACCATTAAAACACGTAGACGTCAATACACGTATAGATATGCGTTAACTGTCGTTGACGTTGCGAGTAGATACAAAGAAGCGGAGCCATTATCAACAAAGACAGCATCTGAAGTTGCATCTGCGTTTGACGCATTTATCAACGTGGTGGTCTACGATGGCCACGGTTATTACAAGTTGATCCTGGTAAAGAATTTCTTGGAGTAGTATCATCGTTGATGAAGAAACATAACGTTAAAATCAGACGAGGACATACTGAAATTCATCGTGATCAGGCAATCGTTGAACGATTTAATAGAACACTTGCTGAGCGGTTATTCGGATACCAATATGCAAGGGAAATATCTACTGACCTCAAGGATAGATCTCGTGAATGGGTTGCAAGATTACCGAGTGTGATAGCTGCGTTGAATAATGAAATTACTCGTGCAACTTCCATGAAACCTTCTAATGCGATCAAAAAAAATATATACCCCGTAGCAATGGCTACGGACGACGTGAATCTTTCTCTCAACCAGTATTAGGTAATGTAACTGTAAGATATTTATATGAACCTGGCGAACTTGAAGGTGGTAAAAAAAGAGCAACCGATCCTATCTGGAGCGTGACTACACATAAAATTTCTATCGTGGTTAGATCCACTGGTAGACCTCCAATCTACAGACTAGATTCTACAGCTCCTCAACGTGGATTTGTACGTGAACAATTGCAAATAATTCCTGAGGATACGCAATAACCACCAAGTTCAATTTTGTAAACGTCCAGAGCCTCGACGTCGATTACATTCAAGACAGGTCAGCATCACATTATTACGTGTATGACCAAGATCACTATTAATTCTGTCTACGGTAAATTGTCTTGGATTATTATTTGAATGCTGCCATGACATATTACAGTTGCAACTTGCGCAATGATTATTCTGTTGTTGTTTTAATGTTATAATAAATTCAGCATCAAGATCAAAGTCACGTTTATTTATTTTTTGTCACACTGTTTATAGCTGACAAATTTTTTATTGATATCGACATTGTTAGTTATTTCTTCAGTTATTACGTAATCTACAATAACCCTACGCAGTTGCGATATTCTCCTGACTCGAGATACGGCGAGATAAACTAAATTCGACCATTCGATACGATCATCTACAATCCAGATTCTAGTATCAGTTATAGTTAATCCCTGCGACGAGTGAATTGTTATAGCGTATCCTAATGTCCATGGCGATTTATCCATGTTCAACGCGTCCTCAACAACATCAACAGCAGCCAACACGATGTCATTCAAGACAAGATTCTGTACCCTCGGTGGAACCAAGATACCTGGTATTTCAACTTCAATATTTTGTAGTCGAGTATCTGATGGGCGATAACACAAAGGTAAAGGTAGATCCGGAAACTTTTCTTTATGTAACGTAAATAATTTCTTTTGCAGTTCATCACGAACTATCTTTCTACTTGCAACTATCAAATCAGCAGGTCTCCATAAAATCCAAAAATCATTCATAGAAGTTTCTGCAATTACTTTACGCAGAATCTCGCATTGTATTTGATCTGGCTGAAGTCTGATTAATCTTTTAAGCTCTTTTAGCGGTTCATCGATAGCTCTATGGTCATCATTTATTTCTTCGTAATAATCTACATTATTCTTTAGCCATTCATGTGGAGACTGTCCAACAAAGGGTGGTGGTTGACCATTATCGCCACACATAATCACAGCAGTATTCTTCAATAACAACCATTCAAGAAATGTTTTTAGTGTTTCTAACGACACCGTGCATATCTCGTCCCATATAATATACTTAGGTATATATTTTTCACCCATCCGCGATGGAGTCCAGGTATCTCCGCACCATCTAAAGAAACTGTGATATGTACATGATTTTACTCCTCGTTGCTTTATTTCTCTAGCAAGTTTATGTGTAGGCGTTAAAACAATTATATCTGGTGTATTATTTATAAATAAATTAATCGCACGAGTTGTTTTACCTGAACCACCACACCCATTAAGATAAACGGTTTTATGTCTAGATACAGGATCATACACAGATGATGCAGATGACTTTGATATTTGATTATTATTTTTGTAATATGTCTCCGCAATTTCAACATCGGCAGATTCAGAATAACTAAGTATATTTTTTTGTTTTATCCTCCATGTCCCCATTCACCATTACCGAGTTTTAATAAATCTTTATATTTTTTATGTACATAAAATGAATCCGTAGCGACTCTGACAGCGTAACGAGGAAATTTATTTATCATCGATAGTAGGTTTATCGAAACGTACGCTAACATCGAAGATCTTAAATGAGTAAACTGTGGTGAGTCGCCATCAGTATAGCTCACAATGGCACCTAGTTTTGTTCCATCTGATAAATAAGCATTGCATCTGTTTATAAACATATTTTTCTCCATCGTATCAGCGATTATAAAATCTAGTTCAGTATCGTCCATAATCAATCTTGTACACGTTCGTTTATGATCATGTGATCCTCCTTGAGGAAATTTACCGATTATTTTTCTACCGAGATCTTTTGCAAGTTTCTCATCGTACTCGTTCCTGCATTTATTTATTTTAATGACATGATCTTCATCAATATCAGGGAATTCTTTCCTGGTATCATCGATATTAAATCTGTCCGGTTCTGGTAACCAAACTTGCTTCTGTGAACTATATGATATAATCGCTTCAGTTACTCTCAACGATATTAAAAATCCAGCATCAAGCATATATCGCAATAGTACTATCGGAACCCAACGTCGCTCTGAAAAATGTTTTCCGAACCAAATATAAGTAATCGCATGGAGATCTTCTCTAAACTCGAATGATTCTACGTGAGCAAATCCTGTTAAGTCAAAATCTGGTAAGGGTCCGTTTATTGCAACCCTGGTCATGTCATGTGTAGGATGTCCGAATCTCTTAAAGTATTTAGAACATGCTCCATATCCAAGAAAACTCCCAGGATAACACGCTACCATATCAACCGAGATAACATCATTGTAATCGTATTTGGTGTTCCATAATCCACCGTGCCCATATTCTATACAACTTTTCTTGACATCTTCAAGAAATTCCGATCGTGTCGTTTTCCATGAATTTCTCTCCTGAGCGAAATGAGCAGCGACTGACGGAACAGTAAAACAGTTATTCAATAATTGTCTAACTATGACATCATCAGAGGTATATTCACGCCAAAGGCGTTGCGCAAGATGTTCCATTTCCTCATGGAGAGATTCTGTACGATAAATATCACCATTAGGTCGTACAAATTGATCATAATGATCATACTCAGAACTCTGAAATAACCAAACAGAAACAGGATCGGTTTTACTAATATTTTTAATAAAATCAAAGATATCACCGTCATAAAATTTAACCGTTCTATCTCGTGGAAATATTGTTACAGCATTAGTCCATACGTGCGCGTTATGATCAATAATATCTATCGGAGTTCCATTTTTTGTATATTTCGGTTTGTACAAAATCTCTCCGGTTAATGTTTTTACTGCTATTGGAAGTCTTAATTTTTTCTCTAGCTCAGCAACGTCGCTGATAGACGCTCCGGTATCTTTAACCGACTCTGCCCAGGCATTTATTTTTTTTACGTCTTAAATCTGTTAAGCCATTACCACGTATCGTGTTTGTAAAATGTTCTGTAACTCGTTCAGCTACACAGTTTATTCTTGATATTTTCATCGGCTTGAGATCTGCAACATTAGGTTTATCATTCAGCGGAAATATTCCATAGACAACCGCAGTTACAGGGTACGATTTCTCATAATACGGCTTATCTATGCCAGTTAGTATTCCTGGTTTAGATCTGTTATTTAAGAGAACAATATTACCCCCGGACTGCACACGGACTGGATCACGCTTATCACGAATAATCCAGATATCATCATCTGTCTCTACAATAAACTTTATTAAAATGAAATATTTTTGATTATCAAGATGATTAATAATTACTTTTCCTCGTTTGTTTGTTCATAATATTAACGATATGTCCTATCCTGAAAGTTGACCATGCATGAACTGCACCATCGTCACGAAATTCCTTCTTGGCCTCACGGATACGTTTAGTTATACCCACATTCGTTAAAGCTAGATCTTGCATCGAAATACTAAGTTTATACTCGGGTAGTCTGTCAAGATCGAATCTGGTTGCGTAGGGTTCAATTGCGGATAATTTTTCCATATTATAATTAAGGCAAGTATATATTTAATTGAATATTAATCTTTTGTATATGATTCAACCAAATCACTGCCCGTGTAACAGAACATGCGTGAATGAATACTGTAGTCATCATATGCAATGCGTCAGAAATGGGAGTCTAGGACCAAAACCGTGTATTGTATGTAGTGCTGGAGTGCGAGGAAAAACTCAACTGTGTGCGCAATGCGGTGGTAAAATATACAGAGAGCTGAAACGATATTACGATAAAAAATATAATACTGACTCTCCTATAAAAACCGAAGAAGATTATCTGGCTAGATTTTCAAAAAACAATGATTTAGACAAATAGTATTATATATAAATGGAACAAAATGAGTTTGTGTCACATCCAATCCTTACTAATTATGAAGCATCTCGAGAAGGTGTGATTAGAAACTGCAGGTTGAAAAAACCAGTCGGTAGTATTACCAATAATGGTTATCTTGTGTTTAATACCAAAGGAAATAAACATTATTTATCACATAGATTTGTGATCGAGTGTTATTTTGGACTGATTAAAGATGGGTATGTGGTGGATCACATTAACGGCGATAAGCTTGATAATTCACTTGGAAATCTACGTATTATCACGCAAAGTGAAAACTGCAAGTTTGGGAAAACAGGTCGCGCAAGATATACTGTAAAACCTGTTAAATCAGTGAATGCAGATGGTGAAGAAATTGTGTTCAAGTCAATTAATTCTGCTGCCAAATATTTTGACATAGTACCACCTTCAGTACAATACGCGGCAGAAAATATGCAGAAATCTGCCTTTTCTAAAAGATTTGCACAACAAATTAGGTCTCAATACGTTTAGTCTACCGTATTTTTAATGTTACCAAATGATTACTTGATACCTACTGAAACATGGTTGGGATACAATATGAGGTATCCACAGAAACATATCCAAATCTATGATACCTACTGAAACGTTAATTTTCCCAAGGATTTTGTTTGACTATTATCACAGTCAGGGGTCCATCATTGTAGCTGTCATTTTCACTCGTATTTTCACTCGTATTTTCACAATGCTCTCTTAACTGTCTTATACGAAAGTTCATAATCTTTTTCTGTTCGTATTCATGAGATAATTCTAGCTTGATTTTGTCAATAGCGTTTGAGAGAGGTACAAACAATTTTACTTGATCATCAGTGACAGTTGCCAGTGACTTTAACATTCCTTGTTGGATAATTTTCATGAATTTGTAATCAGCGGATAGCGTGAATCTGTTCTCGCTCTTTCGTTGTTGTAATGAGTCAAAATCACATAGAATCTTTTCAGCATTAAGATAGTCAGATACATTGATACCGTTATGTTGTAATTTTTTAAACGCAGAAACAATGACATTGATATTTTCAAAATTCATTATATAATAAGTGTTTATTTAATATAAAAATAAACAAAAATATACAGCGCGGGGTGATATTCGGTCTACCATTCTATAGTTGTATCAGATAAACCTAATGAGGTTCCGAATCCTTGTTTAGACATTTACCCCCCAAGAGACCCCTAAATATCCGTAACCGAAACTTTAGAGGCTCAGAGGGTTGTCTATACGTGTTATTTGTTTACCCCCGAAAGAATTCCTAAATATCCGTAACCGAAACTCTAGGAACTCAGAGGGTTGTTTATACACGTGTAGGTCTTATTTTAGTGACCAATCAGATTCTGTTTATTGCCTTACAAGAATTCCTAGATATCCGTAACCGAAACTCTAAGAATTCAAAGGCTGATTGGTCTTTGTGACCTGGAATCTCATTAGGTTTATTTTTAGTTTTGCGATTGTGTCTTTTGGAATGGCCCTTGTGTGGGGTACCCCTTTAATGAAGTCACAAGGTCACGACTTCATATCACCCCCCGCTGTATATTTTGATGAGATGATGATGATGATGATGATGAGATGATATGATGAAATGCCGTCTTCACGCTAGCACACCAACCCATAACGATCAACCAATGGATGATTCACAAAAGTGAATCCACCACGTGTTGACGTAGTGGATTGGTGTACTCTGAAGACGGGGGGGGGGCTGGAGCCCCCAATAAATTATAAATCTTGGCCTAAATCGCCTCCCGCAGACAATTTGTCTTTCTCGGGTTTCGAACCACGACCCTCCGGATGAGAGTTTCTACGCGCTATCAACTGAGCTATCAGACCTTGTTATAAATACATATTGAAAAAGTTAGTATGTGTTTACCAATAGCCTATTTCTTAAAAACTACAATGTTCTTAACAAAAACCACATTTTTCTGTGTAAAATGGAATTTTATATTTCTAGTTTCCAAAAAATATATATAATTCTGTATAACATTGAGTCTATGCGTAAGCCGTAACCAAGGATATTGATTTAGTCATATAGCGGATGTTCTTAAAATAACTTTACGCACAGCCGTTATGGAATAATCAATATGCAGCCACAGCCTTCTAGATAATAGATTTCGATTGTGCACTGTGCGCGGATTTTATGTAAACAAAGAATACAGTATTATAGACATCCGGATATTTTTTTTTTGTTATGATAAAAACGCATTATGATAACGCTCAATGAGCGTACATACAGGTTTATATTTAGTTCTTCATTTCTTGTGTCCAGAATGCGATTGCTTTGGTCTGTAAGTTTAAAGTGTATCCTTGATAATAACGGATTATGAACTCGCAGGTACACGGGGTTAATTGGTTCTGATACAATTAACCAACCGGGAGGGGCCAACGGGCTAAAACTGAATAATATGTACCCTTGCTGGGCCTGGCTAGACTTAGAAAGATCTACCTGATAGCTACCTTCAATAACATCACATACCAGATTGACTGCAATAACCGATGTTATGTTTACAATGCCTGGCGATATATGACGTCCGGCACCAAAGGGATTGTTATTGTGTTTTAGTATAACCGGTGGTGGGGCTATTTTTTCCCACGATTCAATTACTCCCGGATAATATTCTTCAATAAGATCATTTAATGATTTCTTCATTTCAGCGTTATTTAAATCTGGTATAATGAGTGTTTGTAAATCTTTTTCTGTTATTTTATAATGATCAAGAAATACTTGTTTAGATTCTGGATTTGTGTAACGATTTCCGTCGAATTTAGTCGCAGTGTTTATAATACTTCGATTGACGATGTATAAATCGAATAAGATTCCATTTAAATGTTTTATTGACTCGATTATTTGCTGCTTTACATTTTCATTATAATGTTGTGATAATGAAATAAGTAAATTTCTTAAATCATTAAACGTTTTATCGTATTCAGGTTTAAGAGTATCTAAAAAATGTTTAATAAATCTTACATCAACAGTATAGAAACTAATCTTCGTCTTGGTGTCTGTGTTAATAATAAATAATGCTTTATTCAACCTGGGGATCCTTTTACCGTCAAAATCGGTAAAGTAATATCTATCGTCGTTTGGAAATCCAAATCTTGTATTACTCCATGGTTGTTTTCCTCGATATTCTGGATCTTTAATGAATTTTTCTTCACTCATTTTAAATTCTTCTATTTTTGGTTCTGAAACTCCATTATAGACAGGTACGACTTCAGGCCATCCTAACACGGATCTAATCGAACTTTGATAAATGTCTACGAGGTAATCAGGAGAATTTATTTCAATAACCGCTGATAATGTTGGTTCGTAAACAGTAATCGCTATTTTAGATTCTTTCCCTGTGATAGATTTAATTCTGTGTTGGAACTCATCATTAATCTGTTCTATTTGATAACTGCCCGTTGAAATTCCAACAACTTGCCAATCAGGTGTTCCATCTGGTTTATTTTTATTCGCAAATACCAGTGAATTATTTGGTTGTTGTCCACCAAACGGTTTTGACCTAATATTAGGCCAGCTATGATAAACTCGTAATTGCGCTAATGCTATTTCCTTTGCTGGAATTGCGGTTGGAAAGTTAACGCTAAATTCAGGATTGGTTGAACTTAATTATATCATAGTAGCTTTTGACGGTGTTGTATTAGCTACGATCTGCTGAAGTAATTCTAACGATGACATTATTATTATCGTTATTATTTAATTCTCCATCTTTCCGTTATTGTCACTAGCGATTATGAATGCTTCATCGTAGGTTTTCATTATCGTTACGAACTCCTCATCAGATATTTTACCATCACTGAGATACGCTGAAATATACGAGCATAATTTAGTGTAGGCGGCTGTTGCTGTGTGCAATTTCATTATGTACTCGTTTAGTTTATCATTTGTACACGTAGATATTTTCTTAGAGATAATACTGAAAATACCTGCACATGTTGTTGCCGTTGAAACTATAATTGTTACAACTGCAGGCGCTGTCATCGTTATTGTTGATAGTAATAATCCAGTTCCAGCAATAACAGCAGAAACCGAGTATACCATTATATCAATAACAACCATACGTCGCCGATATTTTTTTACCTTTATCGTGTAATCGTCGATGATATTTTTTAGTTTGGTTTGACACTCACATACTTGAGCGTATCTGTGACGTTGAAAATAGATAAATGACTCTTGATTCATTATACTTATCTAGATAACTAATTGAGGAGTTTCAGCTACAATCTCAATACACCACCAATAAGTCGCTGCGGTTAACTTTTTATCATTCGCTATCAGCATCAACGTTTCCTCGACATCTTTGTTTAACACTATAGACACAATTCCAGAAAAATCATCGGTTGAATGACGCCATGGAAATGTGGTAAATATACTGAATTTTGCACTGCTAAACACAGATAATCTATATACACCAGTGACTTCTGCGATGTGTTTAAAAGTGTTATTTTCCTGCGACCATGTTGCTTTTCCTGATGCTACCGTATATACCATGTTAATGATCTGCTTGTGTGGAATTTTAACGAGATTAGTTTTTTGAATAATATTAGGAATATCACTAATGATATCGTTGAGTCTTGTGTTAATGTCAGCGAGATTAATAATAACAGTTGGTGGAGTTCCAAAAAAGTCATTAATAGATCTGTGTACATTTCTACGAAAATTTAGAAATGTTTGTACATGATTGATATATTCAGTTCTAAATGTAGCAATTCCATCATTGATTGTCGTTAACGAAGTCATTATTGGAATTTCCTTATCGTCGACGTATTTCTTCGTTGCAGCGTCGAAATCTGCTTCTGGTGTTCTGAGATTATTAATACCATTATTATTCATGTCGAGAAATGCACGCATTATACCACCGCGCACTGACACGTATTTGGATTCTTGATCATCGACGTATTTTTTGTTGCTGCGTCTGTATCTGCGATTGGATCTCCAAGACATGTAATTTTTCTTCCTGACATAATAATGTCACCCGTAAATACATCACCAGTTTTCTTAACATAATCGTTAACCGACTTACCGGAATCCTGTATTCTACCTTGATCAGTAAAAGTAACGATATTATTAACAACCGCGTTGGGAATTCGTATAACTACATCTGGTAGTTGTATGTTACTCGTTTTTAATCGTCCTTGTTTGTCCTGAAAAACGACGACTTCATTTTGATCCACACTTGTGATATTTAATAAATCATCGATTTCATTTCTGAGCTGATCAAGAGTTGCATATTTAGATAAATCGGCCTTCTGAGCTTTACCTGAGGATCTTCCGTAAATATCTACCATTATATTTACTGATATCTGTTTAAGTATTATGACGTAGCGTAGTGAACGCGTGCACGACTTTATGAGGCGGTGCTGTTGATTTTGATATAGCATCAAGCACAGCGAGGGTTTCACGACCGCATATTGGAGGATCAGTTATTTTTTGTGTTGGTAGCGTTGAATACCAGATTGGAATATCACCGGTAACGTACTCTAAAAATTCTTTTGGTGGTGCTAATCCATACGAATCGAAATAAATAATTCCACGTGGATCAATTGCATATCCTACCCAGTGCGTGCCTGGGCCAGAGTTTTTATCGAGATTAATGATACCAGTTTCATGTTGCATTGCAACGGTAGGTAGTTGATCGCGCATAAAAACACCTCTGAAATTTTTTATTTTTAATTGCTTAGCAGCATTCAGTAAATCAAAATTGGACATGGGTGATATCAGTAAACTGTCCCGGGAAGTCTTAGACCCTTTCCGTATGAATACGGGGTCCCTGGTAATCTTAGACCCTTTCCGTATGAATACGGGGTTCCTGGTAGTCTTAGACCTTTTCCCTTTTTTTTGATTCCTTGTCCGGTTGCTTTCTTTAACGCCATTCCAGCAGCTGTTCCAACAGCACCTAGCGCAGCTGCTTTTGCAACAGCTAGGGCTGCAGCTGCTATTAAAGCTGGTATAACTGCAAGAAGTGGAAATATACCACCCGATTTAGCGATGTTTTTGATGGCGCCCGCAGAAAGATTAAGTTTGACGCCTTTATTTGATTTTTTAGCATCATTGAAGTTTTTGAACTGACGCTCGGTCAACGATAGTTTATTTGCACCGGTCATCTGTTCTCGCTTTAGCGATATTTTTATTCCATAGTTATTTTTTGATGCTGATTGCATCTTTTTAATCTAACCAGGAGTCAGGCTCACACTAACGTGATGATATGACATTATTAATATTGTGAACGATCTAATTACATGTTTATTTACATATTTTCTACTGGGGCATCAATAACTCTCATTCGTCCACCAACACCTTCGAGTAACATCGATTTATCACTGAGTATAACGGCTATTGCTCTGTAATTTGCAATAACTCCTATTGATACACGAGCTCGAAAATGTATATCTACAACAGATTGTCTGGTTAAATCTAAATGTTCTAGTGAAAAGTAATAAATCGGATACAGCGATGTAAAATCTAGCTGCGATATTTGTAAACCAGTATCAATGTTTTGATCACGTCCCATGAACGACATTAATCGATGATATGCACGTGCTACATGATTTTGATCGAAATTTAACAAAATATCCTCGGATGGTTCTTGATGTCCATTTATCCTTAATGAAACCTCAGAAACACCGAGTTGGTCAAATATCATATGACTATGTGTTTGCGAGTTTATTCGTGCAGTATTTTGAAACGCGATAAATATATGTCTTGGTGCAGAAACACCTTGCTGAGAAGCTATCTGCCATGTAAATAAACCATCAATTGCACTCTGAACAGCATCTGTGGTCATTGTTAACCATGACAACGTTGATTTACCGCCTTGACTCATAAAAGATAACAACCGGTCTTCTTCGGATATTGACGGAGTCATCACTGGCATCCACAGGGAAAATTTTGTTAGTATTACTTTACCAGCATCACCAATAGGTCTCCATTATGCATCATTATCATCGCCTTTTCGTACAAGTACAACCGTATGTTTGGCTCCGAAAATGACTTTTCTGACATTTCTACAGAATCCAAAATATGTGACAGTGGAATTGCACATGAAAATCTGCTCCTATTACCTCTTAACATTGATCTACGTGCAGCAAATCCTAAGTTAAATTCTGAATTTGGAAAAGATAGATCTTCAATATCAGCATCAGCAGGAGCAACAGCTCGATCTTTTGGTCGTCGAATAATCTGATTTCTACTGTCAGCGTGGTCAGTTGTATCCTTTGCAAACATCATTGATGGTCCAGCTGATCTTGAATAATCGTCGCTGTATCTTGCAAGGCCTAGTATTGTTGTAGCAACATCAACGTCTTTCTGGATTGATTCAATATTTTTTCCATCAATCATGTACGTAGCGTTGTCAAATAACGCCATAATACCATTATTAACAAAACCAACCCTAATATCAGCGACGTATTCGACATCATTTGTCCTTATAATTTCACCTTCAAATTCGATAAATGCTTCAGCGGGTAAGAAATATCTACTTGTATCTTGAACTTGTAGTTCAATTCGTCCACGTTGATCTGGAATTCGTGCGTCGTAAGAATAATACAGATAATCGCGCACAGACTCATCTTTGAGAACTGGTGCGTCCATGTCAAACGCGGGGTCAGATATGCGCTTAAACATCTTTATTATTATCGTCTTCGTCTAACTCGAAGACCACTCTGGGAAGTGAGACCACTTCCTGCTATCAGATTAGCGGTTATATTTTTATTCCTTTTCCGACATCGGGATATCAGCCAACTCCGCTAGTTTTTGATTAGCGGCTTGATTTATTATTTTACTAACATTTGCTGGCATCACTTCAGTGCTAGCCAATTTCACAGGTTGAGGTCGGGCCGCTTGTGGTCTGCGTATTAATCGTGCTAGTCTATCTTTGATTGCTGAGAATGCTTTGCTAGCAATATTACCAACAGCGCCTATACCTTTTTCACGAACAATATCAATAACTTTCATTCCTAGTTGCTTTGCAATCGGTATTGCTTTTGGGGCTATTCTTCTAAACAGACCCTAAACAACATCACCTAGTCCATCTCCGTAGGTCGTTTTGTATACTGGTAATCGAGAGTTTATTACCCTGACCATGGTAGGTCCACGAGTATTGTGTATGATCATATTATTATTAAGTGACTTTATAACTAATTACATACTTAGTCACTATGATAATCATCGACGATTTCATTAATGAGAGACCGATATACATTAATATCCATGATACCGCCTGTAAATAATCGTTTGCAAATATCAGCTGCTTCATTAATGATTTCTGATGAATTATTACCAGCTCGTTTTCCTCCAATGAGAATTTCTAGTCGATCGACATCAGCAAGGACATTATTGGGACAAGTAATAAGACCACTTCCTAGACCACTTCCAGTTGCGCCAGGAGAGGTGTCTGACGGCCAATATTCTTCTTCTTCCTCAATTTTTGTTTGGATTGGTTGTTGCCGTGTTTGTGATTTTGGAGATAGAATTGGTATTCGTGATTTTGGTGGTGCTTGTAATTGTTTCATTTTTTCTTGTCGTTCTTGTTCTCGTTGTTGTCGTTCTTGTTGTTGTTGTTGATATTGTTGTTGTTGATGTTGTTGTTGATATTGTTGTTGTTGTATTTGTTGTTGTTGTTCTGGCGGTAATTGCATGAAGGTAATATAATTATCTATTGTATGAATATACTCAATATATTTTGGATCACTATTTCTAGCCTGATCAACGTCATAGTGTATGCGAAATATCCATTTGTACCAATTATCACGACCTATAGGTTTATCAGCATATTCAGATTTTAAATAATGTTTTCGATCATTGAAACTTTTCACAGCAATCACAGCTAAATCTCCTGGATTTTTAATATTTTTAATATAATCAATAGCACCTTCGATAAATTTGTCATTTATGTTAATTCTTTCTTCTTGTTCTGGTAGACGTTCCTTTATATCACCTATTTCAGCACCTTCAGGTTGATCTTCATCCTCAGGTATTTCCGGGACTGGCATCGCAGCAGCTATTTCGGCTGGAAGTTCACGTAAAATTTCTTTTGTCTTTTTTGTTCTTCTTGCTATTTTTCCAGTTGCTTCAGCGGTTTTCTCTAACACAGGTTGAATACCTTTAGTGGTCTCAGTGATAGGTTTAAATAATTTTTTTGTATCCTCTTCAAATTCAACTTGAGATTCCTGACGCGATTGTAGTTGTTGCTTAACAGAATCACGAACAGGTAGATATTTTTAATTGCCTCTAGTCGCTCTCGAGCTAATTTAGCTGAGTGTGGTTCTTCAATACTCATTATTGATAATATCTATAATGGCTGTTTAATTTATAGCAGCAGAGAGGGTAAATGACATACGTATGTGACCAGCACGTGAAAAAATCAGAAAAAATCTGGTCAATTAGAGAAGTTTTCATTATTAAGACAAAAGCTTTTTTTTCAGCCTTCGTAGGAACCCTTAATTTCAAAAAATAAGGTCTCTAAAAAGTTGTAGGTTCCACCCTCTCTGCTGCTAGAGTGGATACTTCGATGAATGCCACTTCGCTTTTGTGGGAACAATTCTGGAGTGTTCTTACACCTGGTGCTACAGTCAACATTTCAGCGTTTTTACGCGCACGTACGATGATTCTCAGCTGGCTTCGAGTTGGTTGAGGCACATCAGGGTGATTCCAAATGGTAATTTCTACTTGACCCTTAATGACATTATATGACAGTTCACACGAGGGTTTGGTAACACCACTTTGAAGCAGAGATTCATTGAGACGTGGTACGAAATTATTATCAATGTTAGCATACGCTGCAAGCTGGTCCAGCAACTTCATCACCACGGTCTGAATCCGTTACTTATACACACCCACACACCCACACACACACACACAGACATTATATATATATATATATATATATATATATATATATATATATAACTATATATATATATATATATATATATATATATATATATATATATGTTCTGTGTTTAAGACTGGATATATATATATATATATATATCCAGTCTTAAACACAAACACCAAAGACGGTCAAATACCTCTCGGGATAAACGTTGTGTGCTTCAAACTGAATTTCACCTCCGGTGACTAATGATTCTGACATAAAAAATGAAAAGAAATCTACAACATGACCAAATTTGTCAGTACGTGATATAGGTGACCAAAATCCAAGATGTCGCTGATTATTTATCAATATTACCATTCTACTCCACCCACCTTTGCATCCAGCTATGATAAACAAGTATGATTCTGACTTTAAGATGTGGTGTTTAGATCTATCAAAGCCATTTTCATTAAGAGAACCTAAAATAAGTCAGCCACTTGCTAAGGCTAATAAGTCAGTGTTTTTCTCTCCTTCATAGATTAATATTTCCGGAATTGCGCTCCATGAAGTTTCTGTGCGTGGTGGTGCGGTCACGTGGGCAAGTTCTTTTTGCTTGTTTTGTATTACTGAAATATTGTCTGTATCAACATAATTTTTTATAAATGCACCGACACGCCGCTGATTCCACCGTTGTCAGTGAACTGAATTGGTTCTTTTACCACCAAGTCGCCGCTGGACTTGACAATGAAATCTTGAATGTCCACATTGGACGTTTTCGTTTTCCCAGTTTGAACTTCAAAATCACAAGCTCATTTGGATAGACGCCAACAACAACACGACTGGTAAACTCTGTCAAATCCGCTTTGGTGGCAAATGGACTCAGATCCACATCAGTACCGTGTCGTCGAGCAGAGTAACGACCATAAATGTTAATAGACATGGTTGTATACGATTAGACATACTTTAATCTGAAATCAATAAATCAATGATAAGAGGACCGCATTTGGGGCCATACAACCGTGTTTGTACTGGTATAGCTGAATGAAACAACTGTTGTCTACGATACTTGGATAAATAACTAACCACTTGGACTGGCGGTACAAGTCCATACCAATCAAAATACAAACTATGTTGAGGTGTCACCACGTATGCAACCTAGTGAGTTACAGGGTCTGTGGATGAATCCAGATTGACGATGCCCATTTCGCGTGTGATTGGTGCCATCGCTGAAAGTTCATCTCGCATAAAATACAACGAAAATGTTGGATCGATTGTGCCATCGGGAGTAAACCAAGATTGGTTAATGGACGCTTGATCTTCTGCGACCGGGCAATTGAAAACCTTGCCCGGGGGTATTCGATTACTCGTGCCTTGCAGACGAAGGCCTCTTCCTTTATTATGCTACCGCCATCCGCCTTTTCCAAAGTCATTCCTGATGCAGCTCCGACAGCCTCTAACGCTGTAGTTTTTCCAACCGCTGGGGTCACTGCTGCCAACAACATTGGAATGGCTGCGAGGAATGAAAATATTCCACCTGTCTTTTGTACTCGTGCCACCTCTGTCTTTGATAATTTTAATGTTACTGAAGTACTTTTGTGTTTCGCCACATTAAGCTGTGCAGCTGCGTTTGGGTCAACCACACGGGGACATTTCCAGTTAATTTTGCTGCAGACAGTTTCCGTGTGACCCCGCAATTGTTTTAATTGCGTGTTTGATTTTTCCCAGCTGATTTTGAGTAAGACCGACATTCACTTCGTGGTAGTACATTATTATTCAAATATGAAACACGCCCAATTACTAATTTTCAACAGGTGCATCGATCGCTCTCATTCGTCCAGCAGCACCTTCCATCAACAGTGTCTTGTCAGAAAGCATCACATCATAGCATTTGTAATTACCACCACCTGCATTAGCGACACGTGCATAAAAATAAATATCGACAACGGACTGGCTGAACAACTCCACATGTTCCAGTGAAAAGTAATAAATCGTGTACACAGTACGAAAGTCTTTCTGAGAACTTTGGAGGCCCGTGTTGACGTTTTGATGTCAGTCCACGTATAACCACAGATTGTGATATGCACGGCCAGTACGATTGGCTTCTGTGTAGTCAAGTCGAATTTATTCTAAAAGCTCCTGGTGACCTTTTTACCGAAAAGAAACCTCAGTCGCTTCTAAGCTGTCAAATACTATTTTTATTTTGTGCCTGGTCATTATCTCGCGTTACAAGTTGGAAGGCCAATAACGCATGTTTTGGTGCATTAAGACTTTGCTGGGTACTTATTCGTCAGGAAAACTACCCCACAATACTACTGGGCGGGTGTGCGTCTGCAGTATGTGCGAAAAACAACAGCGTTGATGTGGTTCCCGACTCCATAAACGATAACAAGCGTGACTCTGTGCTCAGTGAAGGGGATAACACGGGCATCCACATTGTTAATGTA
Organism: Megalonaias nervosa; assembly: GCA_016617855.1. Taxonomy (NCBI): domain Eukaryota; kingdom Metazoa; phylum Mollusca; class Bivalvia; order Unionida; family Unionidae; genus Megalonaias; species Megalonaias nervosa. Next base: position 31,769 of record JAECUM010021812.1, on the reverse strand, counting down.
TCCAGCACAAGAAGCACCTGCATCGCGCCAAATGACATCGTTCGAGTTGTTTTTACGAAACAGGGTGACCGTGTGTTTTGGCTCCGAATATTACCGTGCGAAAATCTCTGTAAAACCCAAAGATGTGACTGAAGGGAACGGCACACGAAGATCAAAACGACCTTCCACAAAGTTATGCTCAACGCTGTGAAAATTCAAGATTGAAACTGGGGTTAGGAAACGCTAATATTTCTACAGCTGCATCAGCATCGCAAGCAGCATTTCAAGGCCGTCTGATTGTGTTTGCTCTCTGACCTGGGTGGTCAGCTTCATCTTTGACAAACATCATGGTTGGGCCAGCGGTTCTCGTGTAATCATCGCTGTATCGGGTAAGTCTGAGAATCGTCAAGGCTACAGCCACATTATGCTGTTAAACAACGTCACGAAACCATTGTTAACAAATCCCTCTTGGGCATTGGCATCGTAATTGGCATTGTTCTCTCGCACCAGTTTTCCCTCCACCTCCCAAAACGTCTCACATGAAAGGAAAAACCTAGAGGTGTCTTGCACTTACAATTCTACTTTTAACTATTAGTGGTCTCCGACTGGATAGGAATAATACTGAAACTCTCGTTTGCTTCGATCCACCAGCACAGGCGCTCTCATGTCAAATGCTGGATCCAATGCCTCTTTGAACTCGGCCATGGTTTATAGAGTATTGGCTATCTTTAATACCGTGCAGATCCACTTCCCATGGCCAGATTTACAGTCTTGGAATCTGACAATCGCTGTTGAGAGGGCTTTATAATGATTTTACTCACTGCAGGCGGAACTGATTCAGCTGATGACAATGTAACTGATGGTGCTCGTATGACTAATGGTCGTATTCGATCTCCAATTGTCAGAGCCGTCCGCGAGCCCGTTTGTTTCAACTGATCCACAGTGGCACTTTTATCACTATCCACGACTCGCATGGTTACTTCCTTGGCGATGGGTGCAGCGCGCTAGGTCAGAGCTATGAGTGCTTTTGGTGTGCTCGCAAATAATACACAAACATCGTCACCTAGCCCACTTCCGTAATAGGTCATGTATATTGGTTTTCGCGCGTTCCCAACGCAAATATGCTTCACACGTCCAAGCACGATTGTCATTGCTGTTATTTTATGCCAGGCCGATTTCTAAAGTACAGTTTTATGATTAATGTTTCACTCCGCAAATCCACCATGTGCTCGTCTTGATCCAATAAGGATAAACGAATATGGGTTAGCCAGTTATTATGGCATGGAAGATACACGGGTTCCGCGGGTGTAATCGAGATCAAGTCAGCCAGTTCTACAGTGGGTGACAACCCAACCAAAATGTACTTCTCTACAACTACGCCTGTCGTGTCGGACCTGCTTTCATAACTACCACTGGCACGTATAGAAAGTTTTTTTGTCTTTTCCAGTGACCGAAAGACTTCGTCGAATTCCTTTATTGATCGATTCTATGTCGTACGCACCCGATGAAAGTTCGAACGTATGCTTGGTGGCACCACTGTTTGCTAAAAACACAAATGTGTTATTCGCGAGCAAACCACCAAACGGTTGGGGTCGGATATTGGGCCAACTGTAATAAATTTGTAACGAGGCAAGCCCGATCTCAAGTGTGCGCGAGTCCCCAGCAGCTACAGGTGCAGAAAAAGTCAGAAAAGTCACACTGAATTCTGTTTTTGTGGATGAGATAGTGATCATCGAGGTTACTCTCTGAGCTTTATTTACAACCACCTGTTGCCTTGAAGCATAGATTTCACGTAGCGCACGCACAGTCTCAATCGTGTCAGAATTCACCATCGGTGTTGTATATTTTGTGAATATCTTCAACAAGTTCGTGCATTAACTCGCGGTAGGTGACAATGAGATGGTTGGTGAGCAATCGCTGCCAAATAGATGTGGTATCATTGTTAATTTCCGGGCGGGGGTGGGGGTGGGGGCATTTTTGCCTGCACGAACTGATCTAACGAGTATTTCCAATCGATCCGCACGGTCGTGATGGTCGAACAGTCCTCCACCACCATGGCCCTCTTCTTGTTTAGCCCGATATTCTTCATACTTTCTTATTTGTTCTTCTATGCACTTGTTGTATTCTCCCGTTCTTTCCTTTGTCGGTTTGACGAACTATATGGTTGGGGTGGGGTGCTCCCAATATTTTATTTAAACTATTGTAGAAGTCCCACCCAGGCTCTATTTTGTTGGAAGATAAATTTAGTGAAAGATAAATGTAAAGCTCCGAGCCCCCAGTCAGCAATGCCGATGGTTAGATGGTTAAATATACATAAAGGTTGAAATTCAATGAATTTAATAATAATTCAATAATCAATTGACTCAAATTTCCAATTACACTCCTTCCGCTAGACCCTTTAATAAGCCTATTGCATCACTTAATTAGCAGTGTGAAACTGATTTCCAATTGTCCTTGTATTTCTCTCTTATTTCTCCCAATTCACTCTCCTTTTCCTCCCCGACGTTTCTCCAAATTCCTTCTCCTCCTCCTCCTCAACTTTCTCTAGACTCCTCCTCCTACTCCTCTTTCTCCTCCACGACTACACTCCTGTCGACTTCGACTGTCTCGGCTACAGTCTCAATTCCGTCTCCAACTCTTGAAGACTTGGTACCCAATGGAACCAGAAGTTCTCTGTCCCCTAAAAACTTCTGACCTTTCCGAAGTTTTGTCTTTCCTTAGAATCTACCTCTAAGTTCTGCCGCCAGATTACGAGTAAACCCTATTGATCTGCCATCCTTCCAGGCGAATACTAAATTACCCTTACGATTTCGGAAGGTATCATTCGGGTCTGAATTGTAATCACGCCCTCAGTCTCAATTGTAACTGTAATAACGCCCTCAGTCTCAAGTTTGATTGGATATCGCTGTGGACCGATCTAATCAACTTAGCGGACAATGTCCCTCTCGCTGTCTGTCAACGTAGGAACTGACAAGAACAAGCCTTTTCACCCCGTGGACTTTCCTTTTTGATCCTTGATCTAACCTTTAACATATAAGTTTGATAACGGTAAGCCTTTGTTAAGTAACGCATGACCGCTCCGGTGACCTTGTTGCTAAAGCGTCCGCCTCGGATGCGGGACGTCGTGGGTTCGAACCCCGGCGAGTCATACCAAAGACTTTAAAAAATGGTACTAACAGCTGCCTCGCTTGGCGCTAAGCAATAAGAGGTTAGTGTTAGGACTGGTCGGCCCAGTGTCAGGATAATGTGACGGGGTGGGACATCTTACCACATGTCTGCGACAAGATACCACAGTGCTAGACATCACTATAAACTCACACTGCAGACATTGTATCGTAATGACTGAAAAATTGTTAACGCGACGTTAAAAATCTAAATGACACACACACACGCACACACACACACGTTAAGTGACGCGACCGGTCGCCTTCGCCGACTCAAGTTTCCGGACTCTGGCTGGTCATGGTAACCTTGCGTAAGAGTTCAACACTAACCCCACGGCAATCTTAGATCAAACACAAAATAGCGGTAATATTCCCAAGACAGGTAGATTATAGCTTATACATGACTTTATAGTTGGGGCTTAGCAAACGTGATACCCGGGCCGGTTGTACTTTCAGATTCGATATTTAAAATTTTCTTGTTTCATGTTAACGTTGTCGCTTCAATACTGGTTTGGTCTGACCGTTTCCTTTTTAGGGTTTTACTAGCTGCTGGCCGGGAAGTTTAGATTGTTCGATCTTCCATGCGGTATGTTCTTCCTAAGAGCGAAATTGATGGACAGGTGTCAATGCTCGTTCCTGTTTAAGTTCCTCTGTATGTTGAGGAATTGGTCAAGATATTCTCGACATAGGATTTCGTTCTACCGCGTGTGGTGGTGGTGGTGCTGATATTTGTAAAAATTCTCTCCATAACGATTCACCTTCAAATTTTCCTTCTGTAAATGCAGGATGCGCTTGTTTGAAATAATCTCACCGAGCACTAGTATCTAATTTCTTTCCAGAAAACTCTTTGAATACAATTTTGGGTCATTCAACATTCATGTATTGATCATGTGTCTTTGATGGCACTTTTATCATGTAGTCTTTCCGGTTGGGAGGTCTGCTAAGAGCAACAACCATAGTTGGCCAAACAAGCCATGTGGAAAATTTATTTACCCCTACAAAGAAAGATTTCGCGCGGATGGTTTGATGTCCAAAACCCGAATGAATTCCATCAGCCGATTTTGTTATTTTTTCCACTTGATCGTATCCGTGATGGACAAGGTAAGTTACGCACCTACAAATACGCGCTCACTACTGCCGATGTGTCTAGCCGATACAAAGAAGCGGAGCCGCTGACGTCCAAAGAGTCTGCCAGTGTCATAGATGCACTCGAGTGCATTTATGCAACCGGTCCGCTCACATGACAAAGTTTGTTACAAGTGGATCCTGGCAAAGAATTTCTCAAATCTGTTGTTCCGTTGTTAACAAAAACATAAAAAAAACAAAAATAAAATATAAAAAAAAAATAAAAAAAAAAACCGGACGACAGGATTAAAACCAGCCAATGGATCTAACAAAAAGCCGTCAAGGTTACTCAGAAAATGATTTCACAGTCAGTACCGTTTTCATCTGTACGGAGACAAGCTTGTTTGATATATATATATATATATATATATATATATATATATATATATATATATATATACTATATATATATATATATATATATATATATATATATATATTCACCTAGGGAATTGCAAGGGATACCACAACGTCCTTTCACTGACTACGTGTTCGCAGTTTCGAAACCCACTGATACTCCAAGCCAACCAACCCGTTACCAATTTCGGCCATCATCGCCTGGTGGGGCAACACGTCCCAGATGTGCATTTGCACGAGAGGAATTCGAGGTCGTTCCAGCAGACACAGAACTGCCACCAGAATCTGAGTTAACACGTGGTTAACCTGTGTCATTTGCAATAGCGCGATGACCAAATGCGTAAGTGGTAATGCCATCGGGAACTATCAATTGCTTGGTATCCAGCCGGGACAAACTCGTCTTGTGCATCAGTAAACAACAACATGATGGTTCCTGGATCGAATCATATTGGCCGCGTGTGCGAAGATTTTCCAGGAACAGTTAGTGTTTGAGATCTTTCTACACAATCACATGTAGAACACCTTTGTCCTTTTTGATGTTTGTGGGCACGGCCACAATCAAGTACATTTTGGGCCGCAGTCTTTGATCGTCTTACCCGAGTACTCGTTCTTGAACTTACCCACCACCTTTTTGTTCTTAGTTGGAGCACAGCGGGTGGGAGGGCTGATACTCGCTTGTATCAAATTCGCTGTCCAGGACTATCCGGGCCATGTCCACGTATATGTCGTTGGTGGTCATGTGTTGTAGCACGGACGACCCCACACAGATTAGTTTTTTCAGCTTGAGTTTGAATGTTTTACTGCTAACGGCCACAAGTCCACCATCAACGATTTTTCTGTACTCGAAGGCCGGGTCTGCAACGAACCTTCGATGTCTGTCCTGCTCGTTATTTTTACAGACAAGATCGACGTGAATTAGTTTACGCAGATTGTCCATGGGTTTCCCAAACACAGCATTGTTCATGATTTTGAAAAAGGCTTCTCAAAGTCAGTGGTGGCCTTTGTGCGTAGGTCCGTATTCATCTGAATGTACGGGCCATCCAAGTTACTTCCGTAATTTGTGCACTCGATGCATCTTGGGGACACGCATACCCAGTCGCAGGTTATCACGTTGTGGGGAAAATTTGCTGATGTTCCGGTTCATGTATACGCATATTTTCTTATAGTTACTTCGTATTGAGAGCAACTGGATATGTTAATAGGTATTACGTAAGGTTTCGTCTATAGTTCCGATTCTGGACAAAGAAACTGTCTCTCGGTTGTGTAACTGTTGCCGAACAGCCTGCTCGAGACTCACTTCAAAAGGAATTCTACGTCCGGGTCGGGACGCCTTTGTTTGCTTCGCACTCAGTCAGCGATGTCTCGACCGGGAATTCAGTGCAACAGGTAAGTGAGAAATAACCCCAGGGAGGTTTTCAAAGACACCGGGCCGTAGCCAATCGGAAATAGAGAGATTCAAATCTAGTGCGGAGTCTCAAAAGGCAATTTGTTCGGACTAAGTTCATTTTTCCGTTAGTGCCTGTTTGGACGTTGGCGAGAGCAGATCATGTGGAAGTTGGGAAACACTAGACTGCGCTCCGAGTGTCGAAGTTGTGCGCTCGTTAAAAAAGCGGGAAAGGAATTTTAGGGAAATTCTAAGTTGGATTGTGACCGAAGGCTTCTTGAGGTAACTTATCTTCGCCCACATTTGTCTCACTCTCAAAACTAGAGTCGTAGGATGGATGCATTATTATGTACCTTATTTTAATTAGAAACGGAATCTTCAATGTTTAGCAAATTATTAACACGCAAGATTCACGTATATCGATTGTTGGACTGTGTAATTTACTAAGTTGCATCGTAATGCATCACTGAATTCATTAGTGAATTGAGTTAGAACTTGTACTGCTTTTTTAGTATATATATATATATATATATATATATATATATATATATATATATATATATATATATATATATATATTGAATTATGCACCGTTGGTCATTGTTGGACTTGTACATATATAATTAGGTATTTGTATATTTTATGTGTCGTTATAATTCGTAGGTTAGGAAATGCGTATGATTGTTGTTGATGATGAGAGTTTACTATATAGAGAAGTTAACAATTAGGGATGTGTACGCATGTATCAGAAGTAGTTGATAATATTGTTATAGCACAATTAGTGTAGAACCAAGCGTGTATGGAATATTTAGATGTGAGTGTGTGAGTTAACCTGATAATTGATTCGCCATTATTCTGATGAAAGGTCTGTGAGAGTGTGATTAATTCTCCTGAAATTAGAACAAGGAGACCAGATTATAGGTCCCTTCTAATTTCACAGGAGGCTTTCCGGGTGGGAGCGAGAGGCGACACCCAAGAATCGGAGAGAAAGAAGACGTTGAGACTACGTGAGAGGTCTATTGTGACGTAAGCAGTCGGGTGGAGGCGTAATACCGGAATGTAGCGTGGAAGAGAGTTTCGGAAGTACAAGGAGATCATGGAGTCGAGGGTACTGGAAGTACCAGAGGACAGATGAGTAACAGAAGGGAAACACACTCTCGTAAGACTGGAATTTCACATGAGGATAGTAATTGGCAACGGAATAGGTCACTGTTTGTATTTGTCGAAAGCATTATTTGAGAAATTGTAGATGAAATAGTTGAATAAGTTGATATTTATTAAATTGTTATACCTTTCACCTTGAGTTTTTATACACCTAGACCGTCGGCATTGCTGACTGCGGGCTCGGAGCTATCTAAATTTTAAATTGTCCGTCCTTCTCCGGCGTTAGAAATAATACTATAGGGGGCAAGTGACACAAATACAGCCAGAGGTTACGGACGTGTAGTACGGATTTGTGCTTGGCCCTGAAGCTTGGAACGAGCTTTGTGCATTCGGTGTACTTGCGGCCGGACTCGTTCACGATCAATCACTGATACGGGGACAGCCACGACCCAGTCACCGACAGTGCTTCTGGGGCCAACGGATAATCGTTTTGGGCCTCGTGTAAGTTCTCGGGATATTCCAGGTCGACTTGGAAAAGGAAATATCAGTAAACACCTTGGATGTTGCGATCGTGCACATCGTTGCGGAGATCAATGTGCGCAGGATCGATCCACTGAAATCCACCTATAGGCAACGGTAGCGTCATACAAATTATTGTCATCGAGATCCGTGATGTAATCGTGGAGGTCAGCTTGTACACATGTATGGTGGTGTCGAGAAATGCTTCAAACACGTGGGCGAGCAACAACATGTCCGTGTGCAGATACAGGTGGTCATAGTCGCCAAGAGTCTTGCACATGAAAGCAGACCAGACCTTCTTGGCATGTTCCTAGTCGGCGGCGAAATACCTTCGCGTGACAACGACGAGTAAAACGCTTCTATCGGGGGCAGATGAGTTTCGGCAAATTTGCTACAATCGTTCATGTAGTCGTACAGATTCACGCCTTTCCTAGTGATCAGGTCCGTATTGGTAGGACAGTATTGCTCACCAACGTCTCCAGGGACGAGTTCATAAACTGAATCGAATCGATGAACTGTAATTGTTCAGGCCGAAACCTCATGTATTTTTCCATGTTGTTGGGGATCATGCAAATCGTTGAGTCGGATGCTGTGGCTAATGCTCGCATAATCAAGTGGCCATCATACCAGTAGTAAAGCAATAGGCTGATCCTCAACCAGAAGCGGATTCTGGACCAGACCCCCCAAATTTGTTAGAGAAAGAATAAACCTTTTTGATAGAAATTTCATATTAAACAATGAAATATTATATATAATGTACAATAATTCAATCCGTCATGTTGGATTTGATCTAACAAACAGATTTTGTAAGAGATTTGATTCAATAAAATCAGCCTCATGCTATACTGGCATAAAACCTGAAATAATAAGCGACTGTATTAAAAAAGTTGGATATCATATATCACCAAAATATGGGTCAGTATGGTTATTCGCAACTGAAAATGACGAACGAATAAGAGGTTGGTCAGATGATTTGATGATATTTATTGACAATATGGTTGATATTTTATCTGATAATGATATACAAAAATAAACAGCAGCGGTGACGTTCGGTCTACCATTCCACTGGGGTCCCTTCTGCCGGTAAAGTCTTTACCAATAAGATCCTAAGAGTCCCTTTCAATCGACATACCCCCAGGCGAATTCCTAAACGAAACATTAGAAACTCAGAGGGCTGTCTATTTCGGTCACTCAAAGCATACCCCCCAGCGAATTCCTAAATATACGAAACGAAACTTTAGAAACTCAGAGAGCTGTCTATAATGTAAAGGCCTTTCTTATATAGCCCACGGGCACTCTTTCATTGGTTAAGACCTGTCTTATGGTCCACAGGCACCTTATTGAGACTTTTTTGTCCGGCGAACATTCTTTCTGAATGCCCCTATGTGGATACCCTTCAGTGAGGTCACAATGTCACGAGCTCACATCACCCTGCCGTTTATTTTTGGACGGCACAGACATAAACTTATCCTAACTTATCTAAGAGACGGCACAAACACAAACTTATCCTAACTTATCCTAAAGGACGGCACAAACATAAACTTATCCTAAGAGAGGATACAAACATAAACTTATCCTAAACTTAAACGGGGGATTTACCTACGTCCAACAGATTTTGTACACTCTCCCCATGATAACCCTGAGTTGAGTGCAAAAGTACACCCACCACGTGGTTACATGGTGGGAGAGTGTATTATTTTTCTGTTGGGGTTTGCAGCCCCAATTAAAATAATTTTTTGGTAATCCAGAACCATACCCACCGACATATGCCAGTGATGGGAATCGAACCACAGACCTTCAGTACGAGAATCCAATATTCATGCATTGAGCTATGAAATCCGATTACATATATATGTTTAAGAAATTACTATATACTTACCAGTTGCCTAGTTTGTGAATATCATTAATCTGAAATCTTACATTTATACAGAAAAACGAAATTAAGTCTATTTGCACAGAAAAACGAAATACCGTCTATTTATACAGAAAAACGAAGCGGCTTTTTACATTATAGGCAGGTCTGAAAAATCAGTACGTGGGTTTTTAGCAAACCTGTAAAGAATCAGGGAATTCCATTTCAGTACGGCTTTAGAAACAGACAGACTAATACGCCACAAAATTACAAATAATTTTGCCAATCATTTAACAGACAAAAAAAACTAACTAAAATCACCGGCAGCGCTTTATTACAGACAGTTTGTAAAGATTTAGGGAATTTTGTTTCAGTACGGCTTTAGAAACAGATAGAATAAATACGCCTTAGAAATCAATTAACAGACAAAACGAACTCACCAATCACCAGCTGCGCTTTACAGACAGTCTGAAAAATCAATACAGTGCATTCATACCAATCTAGAACAAGCTGAACGGTATTATCTCCCTTCTAAAATGTCCAAGTGTTAAAGTATTAATTCCATCTTTACAGGATCTTTTATCATCAAAATTGCTAAGTCCACGTTTTATTATTGTATCTGTCTCAAGCTTATGAAGATTCGTTCTAATGACATTTGTCTTAATAAAACTGACATTATCGTTTAGCGCGGTTTTAAAATCATTAAAATTCATCATCTTTTCCACATATCCGCGAGGGATACGTTTCGCTTTCTTTGTAAGTTTATTATCATCTAATATGACAGCATACATCTTGCTCCTTAAGCCAACAAACTCTCTCACCGGCACAAACATAAACTCATCTTTCATTTTACTAATAACTTTTTTATTCGTATTATCATTAAAACCACTACCAGTCGGGTAATCTGATAAATCAAATAAATTTTTATTGTTATAAATATCCTCATAGACATCTTCGCATTTTATATTATAAACTAGTGAATCTGTATCAGTGAATAGCAACTCCGAATCTGGCCACTGCTTTTTAGTAAAATTATAGTGAAAATCGTACATTAACCACTTTGATATATCAAGTACAGCTGCACCAACATAAATCGGTTTATTTAACTTTAAATTTGTCTTTCGTCGTTGTATTGCAACAAGATTTTCATTAAATATTTTCATGCTAACAAAACCATCATCATTAACTAATTTATTTCTGCGACTTATATCATTTACGATTTCAATAGAAACTCTTTTCCTAATGTTCTCCATTGTCTTACCAAACACCGAGTTATTCATTAATTTGAAAAAGTTTTTCTCAAAGTCGGTCTTAGCCACAGCACGACGTTTGGTATTTCATTCAGTATAATTTGACATCCACCTCAACTGATTAAATTTTAGCACACGATGGACTTTTCTCAGAATTAGTCCAGCATCCACTGCTTGTTTTAAATTTTTGTAATGTATCACGTAATTTCTTTTATTTAGCAAATTTGGAACTAGCTTATTAACAATGGAAGTTTTTGCTGTTGTCATGGCTCGTTGCTCGGGTGATAGTAAACTGTAATCTATCATCGTCGACTCTGCACAAAATGGGTAGTCGTTGTGTAGATTATGTAACGAACTAGGATAATCCAAATCGACTTCAACAAAATAACTGAAATCGGAAAAATTATCATTATTTACTTTAGGTAAATCTTTTTCATTTTCTTTAAGAAATTGATCTGGAGATATCCAATGAAATCCACCCCACGGCATTGGCTCTCACATGGCCCAGCCATACAAATTCACACAGTCTAGATAAATAATATAACTTGACGGGAGATTTTTATCATAATTTTTTATATATTTATTATTAGCTACTGCATATTGTTTTGTTATAACGCTAATTCCGCCTCTGATACCTTTTTCAATATAGTTAAACATATTAACATCTGTTAAGAGATCTAATTCTATTTTGCTTGTTTTTAGTAGAGCGTCCCACGACAGCCCGGGGGCAGAATAATATCAGCAGGGATCTAGTCCATAATTACTGTAGCTTACTCGACGAAAACGTTTAAAAACATCTGCTAGTAATAAAACATCTGTTTTCAAATATATATCATGATAATCACCAAATGTTTTACAACTAAATTTATTCCAAATATTTTGTGCATATTTATATTCGTCGTCTGACACATCTTCGTTTTTGAGCTGCGAGTAAAATTTATCTTTGTCGGGAAGAGAAGTTTCATCAAATCTGCTCCAGTCGTCGAGATACTCATACGGAAAGATACTTTTTTTTTTGTCAGCAGATTAAATTTATCACCAAAGCAACTTTGCAGATTATTAAAAGTGCTGCAACCTTTTACGAGCTCATCCAATGACGCTGCCATAAATTGCAGACTGTCAATAAAACGCAATTTACCGAGAGTAACTGACATATACTTTTCAAAATTATTTGGAATACATTTTATCTTATTATTTAGTTTTAGTTTAGATTTAATTTCCTCGTTACCAAAAGCTTCTATAATGATGTGACTGTCATAGCCACGAAAGTTATGTAAGACGACAGGAATAAACTTTGGTGCATGAAATTTTAAATTACAATTATTATGAGCCGCCCCTCTGTATTGACCGCTCAAATGACAGTGATCACGAACTTTATCATGGACTCCGTTTGAGTCTAATAAAGATTTTTCGCAAATATGACAATCAACTGCTTCGTTAAATTCAAGTTGTTGCTTAGATGTTATTTTCATTGGAGCTGTCTTAAATAATTTGTTAGAAATTTTATTAATATCGTCTATTAGATTTTTTAGTAACCATACCGCCGGACTTTCAGATTCACTATTTTTACATCTATATAACTTAATCGGACATGAAAACGTATCGTCGACGCAACAAACTACTTTATAAGCTACTCCGCATGGAACATGTTGCTGTATTTTTCTTGTACTCGATTTATTAGGATTATTTTCTGCACCAGCCACTGGAACGAGTAGGCACTCGAAATCCGCATAAATAACGAACGGTATATTTAGTTTATGATCATAATTTTTAAATTTTAAGACTTTTTCTTTTTCGCTTGGCATAGTTATTCTTTGAACGTTGATACAGTATTTAATATGTTCTTGTAGTTTCTCATTTGTAGAAAAACCCTGCAAACATTTATAACAGAAATATTTCTTTTTTCTATTTTTATCATACTGTCCGCCAACTAAGCCGTTAAAGTTTTTTTATCCAAACGTAATGTCCTTTATAAAATAATAAATTTATTGTCTTCTGTGTAGCAGTCTCTGAAACATACCTTGGGTAAATATTTTCTCGCTCATCTAGTCCGAAAACATTTACTGAAATATTATTTTGTTTTTCAAACTTTGGTATCTGATTTTCTGACACTGGAAAAGTTATTCCGTTAAAATCTAGTTCGTCTTTGTATGGCAAATACTTTTCAGTTCGGTCACTGTGGTCACTCTGTGAATGTCTCTCCGACAAAACTGACCAACGAAAACATTGGTCGCCGTTGTTTTTGACATTTATACAGCATGTTTTGTTTTTAATTTTTTTTGGGAAGATCAACGTAAGAGTCACCCCGCAGTACATTATATTTTGCCGTATGAATTAAAACTTCCTTTATCATTTCAAATTTCCAGCCTGACCCAGATGAAGTAAATTCCTCCAATTTTTTATTTATTTCTTGGTGTATTTCATCGGCGACTGTAGCAATATTTGTTCCGGTTAATATTTTTCGTGATTTAGCTGTTAAATATGGCTCAGAAAGTTCTTTATGAAAACTTGTATTTTCAAAAATTATATCAAGTATATCTTTTTCGATTGCATGTAATTTTGATAAAAATCGTATGATACTGTACTATTAGTTTGATACTTTTATGAGTTGCAAGTTCTTTAGATACAACAGGCTGTAAAAGATGATATAAATTTGTAGAGTTAAAATTTGCTAAAACATTTTGATCATCAAATTTGTAATTGTTGTCGTATCCTGAGAATGCACTAGCAATTTTTTCTGTTTTGATAATGCTCTTTTTAGCAATATCACGCAATTGTAACATTATATACAGTATTTTTATATTTAATTGACATTTTTTACTTATTTTTCAATTAGAGATATAAAATCCCTATAGTATAATGACAGAAATTTTGAGATATATCAGAATGACAGCAACCGAGCAAGAAACTTATCAAATTCACCCAAAGTACAACTTATATGCTGCAAATGCACTTGGTTCAGTTATTAACATAAAATCTAAGATATCTGTAGGAAAACCAACACCAGCTGGTATGATAATTAGTGTAAAAGGTGATGATACAGATATCACCGAAATGTTCAGAAAAGATTTTATCTATATTTTGTTCTGTGATGATATCCCAGCAGGACAAAGAGTCTATAGAGTAAATCATTCGATTACTGATGATAATATCGAAAATTTAGCGTTACAAGATGAATATCAGCCTCATCCTGTGTTTGATTTATATGAGGCATCTGACAGAGGAATTATACGAAACAAAAAAACTAAAAAAGTATTAGGAAGTTTGCAAAATACTGGCTATTTAGGTTTAAGAGTTAGGGGAACAAAAGTAGATTTTGTTAATTATTATAATCACCGTTTTGTGTTTGAAACTTTTAATAACACAATTCCAAATAATTTAGTTATCGATCATATTAACAGCATTAAATCTGACAATCGCATTGAAAATTTAGATTTAGTAACATATCAAGAAAATAGTAGAAGAGGAAATACTGGTGGTATTAGATTTGCTAGATCAATTATTTCAGTAACTGTTGAGACTGGAGAAGAAATGAAATTTAAATCAATAACAGCTGCTGCAAAACACTTTAAAATTAATAAAGCTAGAATAAAAGATGTTGCGGATGGGGCAAGAAAATCAACAAAGTCAATGTCAACCTTCGACAGATTTAGTTTCAGATATGATGATTAATTATATTTCGTAATTCTGTCTTAGTAAGACAGCTGTGGGCAAACATTAAAATATCATCTTTATCAAATTTTAATGTCATAAATGAACTTTCATTAAGTTTATTTTTTTCTGTCGTCGTTAGAAGTATTCTGTCATTTTCACCCTGCATTATATTCACATTAACCAAACATGCACTATAGCCAGACAAACATTTTCGAACTGCCTCAGCTAATTCTCTGTAATTTAATATATTAACTTTTTGATGATATTTAACCTTAGAAATTCCAGTGGGAATTTCCGGAGATTTCGTTTCGCTGGCCATTATTATTATAAATTAGATAAAAGTATATTATAATATGAACTTGATTAAGCGACTTGCTGATATATATTCGGAAGATTATATAGTCACAAAATTACAAGTAATTTTACCAATCACTAACGATAAATTTTCTAGCTATAACGAAGACGATATTTTGTACAACAACGAGTCCGACGATGAAATAGTTGCTGTTGTAGATAAAAAAATTACAGCAGACCAACAACTGGACGATATAATGTTAAGTACCATATTGCAAAAAAAAAATAATAAAATTTAATTTTACTGTTGCCGAACAACAAATATTTTGGAAGCTTATCAAACCTTTTTTAAATCTGAAAATAACTGGCTATCAAAGAAATATAAAATATGATTTTAATTTTGTTAAAATATTTAATTTAATGCCAGTTGATAATACAAGAAAATTATATTTAATTTCCTTATGTAAAACTATCAAATGTAAATCTGTACTTACGAAATACGAAAAAATTAATAATAATATTATTGGAAAATTCCAATTTTGTATCACCATAAAATTACAAGTAATTTTGTATCGACCGAGTTGGCACCCAGCTATTAAATTTATCGCTATATCCTCTCCACTTAACTAAACTTTTGTTGCCGCGTTTTCGGATAACTTTTTCAATAACAAATACGTCTTGGGAAGTTTTCTGAAGTTCCTGCTCGTAAAAACTGCCGGTTATAGGCTCATCTAATAAATCTTTTAGCGCGTATGTTACCGGGATTGTTAAAAGTACTTTATCAACAACAAATACTTCTTCGCTCCAGTTTGGAGTAAATCCTTTTTCAAATGTTTTTTCGTCAGAGAAATTCTAACTCGATCAACAACTTTAAATTTATGTCTTCGATACATGTTTTCGTTTGCTAATATCGGATTTTTAATTGCGTCATTCGGCGACATTTTAATAGTTCGATGTTTCGTATTATTATATTCATCAACAATGTTTTGTAAATTGTCAATATATTTACTCGTATTTTTAACTGTCAAATACTTATAAATTTTTTCGTTTAGTGTACGATTAAATCGCTCGACGACAATACTTTTACCTTCACTTCCCGTAACATATTTTTTAATGTTATTTTGGAGCAAAAACTGCTCGAACTTTTTATTAAAAAATTCTGCTCCGTGATCAGTCCAAATTCTATTTGATTTTCTTTCTGCGTTTGTTATTGTTAACTTTAGCGCATCAGTTATTGACTTTCCTGTCTTATCTGAAACTGGCACACTAAAAGCATATTTACTAAAAACGTCTATGACATTAAAAATATATCTCTTATTATTGTTAAATTCAGCTAGATTTGACACATCAACTAAATCTATCGCCCAGATGTCATCAACGGCATTTGCGACAACTTTACGTCGCGGAAACTTTTTTTTTTAGGTCTATGTAGCTCTAACGCAAGCGTCTTCGCCGCAGCAGGCGATTTTATCGCCGCAAGATCATCATTACCAAGTCCAGGCTTTCCAAGACCTAACTTATATTTTGCTCCAAGAAAACCCTGCACCAACTTTCTGCCAATACGTTCTCGCATACTTGCCGGTTTCATATCACGAAGCTCGTCTAACATTACTTTATCGCAGCTGTGTTTATTTTGTTCGTTGTCTGGAAGTTCAATGTCTCTGTAGCAGATATCATGGCGCATAGCTATTGCATCAACTTGATTGTAAGGCTCTTGTCCTGGTAATGGATTATCGTTTTCATCTAGTTGTTTATCTAGCGGATTATAAGGTTCAGTATATTTATGGCCTGGCAAGGTCCAACCGCCTTTTGGTTTCGGCAATTTGCCAATTACTTTATGTATATCTATACCAAAACCAATTATTTCTCTGTTGTTACATTGTTGGCAATATGTGACAATTTTATTTTGCTCGAGACATAAATCTCTATCGGAGTCGCACTTGCATATCATTCTATTTATTTTCAGATTTATAATAATATTTATTTTCAGATTTATAACAATAATTGGCAAAATGGCAAAACTTAGAAAAATTATTTATAATTTTCCCAATTTTGTTCAATCGTCTACTAAAATAACCTCTCTGACAACTTCAGGGCAACCGGGTCCGGACAATTTCTTTAAAAACATACTTTTTCTTTTTCCACAAATTGCGCAAATACTTTTTAGCATCATCCTGTTGTTCTTTGTTTTTTCTGTTGTTTCATTGATATTTTCTGTTTTAGCTTTACATTTGAGACAATATGTTGACATTATATATTTGTAATTTAGATAAAATTAATTGTAAGCTTTAGGTAGCTTTACAGAAATTAATTGCAAGCTTTTAAGTAGCTTTACAAAAATTGGCAAAATTATTTATAATTTTGTGCAATCTCATCATTGGCGTGAGAAGGATGATTGTCAAATTGTAAAATAAAATTTAAAAAATCTGAGTCAGAGTTCTTCAAACTCGCGGACATCTGTTTTATAAACATCACGCAATAATATCCACAAGCAGAAGTTCCAATAGGTTGAAGTTGATTAGACGAATAATTAATTACTTCATATTTCTGAGATATATATTTTTTAATTACATCACTTGGTGGAAGTCCAAATGAGTCAAAGTAATTATTACCGTAGACTGCTACCCAATGTGTGCCAGATCCGTCATTAAATTCTTGTATATTTATCACACAAGAACCTACAGCTGACGGCAATGGAATTGCCTCAAGTTCATCTTTGGAATAAACTCCGTGGAAATTTTTCACTTGTTTTAGCTTATCAAGTATATCAAAATTACTTAACGGGGTCGCGTGCCCGGTAATGTTAGTCCTCGTCCTATTCCCAGCAGATTTGGCAGTAGACTTCCCGCTAGTCCCGCTAAAAGTGAAGCTATTGGAATAAATCCTCCTTTGGTTGTTCTTCGACGTCGCGGTGTCTTTTTTTTGTTCGTTGTTGTTTTTCTTTTTGCTGTTTTTCGTTTGGGCATTTTATATTTATCAGTCACATAAAATTAAACTTGCAAAATTGGCAATTTTGTTACTTAAACTAAAAAGTTAAACTAAAAAGTTAAACAAAATTTTTTTTTATACCACTGCCAACAATACCACTGCCCTCAACTGCTTTTTTCGTTGCGCCGGATACTGCTCCAGACGCCGCTGCTAGTCCTAATGTGCCTAACACCGGTAAAAGTTTTGGTATTAACATTCTGGCCATTACCGATAATGCCGGACAGAAAAAGCCGCCATGTTTTGCCATTGCTGTTACTTGTGTGGCACTTAAATTTAAAACAAACGGTTTGCCTACAAAATCTCTAGAGATTTTGCTGCGGTTATACTTATTTACTTGTTTTTTGGTTAACATTAATTTTGTTAAAGTACCCCCAGCACCTGCTGGTGCACCTGCATTAGGGTTGATTTTTAATGATACCTGCCTCTGTTTTGCAACAGCGGCTGATAATTTTTTAACTTGACCATCAGTCAAATATATTTCTTTTACAATATATTTTGTAATCTTACATACAGATTACAGATTAAACTTAGAAAATTGGGAAAATTATTTATAATTTTCTGAGTAATTTTGCATTCTAACTTTCACCGACATTTTACCTCCGACATAGTCGACTGTAACTACTCTATCGCCGATCACTAACGCGTACACGTAGAGCTGTGCCATTGGAACTGCTCCGAGAGTCCATGTAATTTCAATATCAGCTGAAAAATTAGCATCTATTTCATTTTGTTTACTAACATCAAAATGAAATATCGGATAAAGTGTACGACTCCTCTACTGATATCTGAGATCCAACTTCGACACCTTGATATTTTTGTATTGCATCGAGTAGGTACATGTAAGGCCGAGTAACATTTTTATTAGCGTCATCTGCAAAATTGGATTCTATCGCTCGTTCTGGATATTGCTTTGAATTTATTCTAGCATATATACGTCTAACATCGGCATTATCAAATATCGCATTATTTTGTTGTTGGTTACCACGTCGCGCTTGTTGCTGAAATACAACAAATAATTGCCTCGGCAGTTGTTCACTTGATGTTGTTGTGACTCGCCATGTATAGTCGGTGGTATTTTGGACAGCTGTTTGATATATTTTATGTTGCTGAAAATGAATTTTTTTTGTGCGGTTTTTAAGAACTTCATCTAGTTCGAGCGATTTTGTTACTGTCGGTGTTATTCGTGGCATCCAAAGTGCAAGTTTGTTTATAATAAACTGTACATCAGCTCCGCCTGACCTAAACAGGCAGTCGTTTTGTTCTGATCGATCTAAAATAAGTGTATGTTTAACTCCACGAAATACTTTGTTGTAGTCGCGATAAAATCCAAATATTGTACTTAGTGGCAGCATCATTGTAATTTGACGTGATCCTGCTGCAAGTGTCTTTCTCTTAGCATAACCTTTATTGCTAAACCACCACTTCCGCTATCTTTAAACCACATCATGTTCGTTGCAGTTGATCTGGAGTAATCATCAGAAAACGAAATAGTATTTAAGATTGTACTTGCAACTTGCAGGTGACTCGAAATATCTTCAACAGTTTGATTGGTCAGCTGATATCTGGCACTTTTGAATAAACACCAGCCATCATTTATAAGAGCTACTTCTGTTCCGGCTGCAATTGCAACAGGTGTATTAGCTATTGTCATAATCTGGCCGCGAACTTTCAATACTGCCTTGTGTGGCAGTAGAAATACATCTTCGTCTCGGGTATTAAATGTTCTGACACCAGCTTTATTTGGCTCATTAAAATTTTCGTCGAGATACTCAACATATTCAAATTCTGTTACGGTGTTGTCCTCGTCATAAGGTTCTGTTAAATCGAGATAATTTTTGACAGACATTTTTTATTTATCAGATTACATAATTTTATTGCGGCGCTGTTACTTTAGATATTAACTTTTGTATAATATGCTCGCCTTTTGGTGATAAAAGTTTTTTTTGTTGTTGTTATCATAGCACGTTTAGTTTCTTTTGTTGGAATGATTTCTGATATGACTTGTTTGATTGTCGGTGGTGATCCACTTTGTGGATTGCCTTTGATTTTATCGGTTATTTTTTGTCCCACTGCAGTTCCGGCTGCAGATGCGGCTCCAGTTGCAAAAGCTTTTGACGCGTCGAGTGCAATTGGTGCAACTTTATGCGCTATTCCCGGAACACTTTCAATAATTTTAGCAAATATATTTCCCAAAAATCCATCAATACTTTTTCTTCAGTAAAATTTCTTTTGTTTCATTATATCTGAGGTTGCATAAAACCGAAGTCAATAACTTTGTTATTGTCAATCACGAAGTGATCGCGCGTAGGTGTAAATAGTAAGTAACAACCTCGTTTTTCTATATCTTCTAACTTTCTTCTAATCGGCCCAGCTGTTAAACTTGCTAATTTTCCTTCAAGTTCAAGTGGATTATTGATCAGACTATCTATTTCAGCTTGTCTAGCAACAGGATCAGAAATATGTGCTGAAAGTTCTTCAGGTAATCTTTTTTTTTTTCTTTCCTCGGCAGATCTATCAATAATTTTTGCGGTAGATGCTTCTTGTATTTCTTTAACAATTCCAACAAAATCTTTTTCCTGTAGTTTCTTAAGTTCTTCTGGAGACATTGTTTGCTCTTTAGGTTGTTTTCCAAGTAGCGCTTCAGTAACCGGTTTGAAAATCGCGGCTGTTGTTTCTTCTGCAGACACCTGGCCACTTCGTGCTTGTTGAATCATCTTTCTAAGTTCTTTTTTTAGATTTAACAAGTTTTTTTCAGATTTTCTATATGTTTTCTGTATTTTGCTTGTCTTTCCATCATTATTATATATAAATTTTATATAAAACAAAAACTTACTGCAGATCATTTTCAATACAACATCGAAACATTTTAGCTGGATTATGTGTTAGTTTATCAAACAAGAAAAAGTTATATTTATCCGCTGTCGCTTTATGATGAAGTTCAATAAATTTATCTTTCGTTACGTCGCCACATTGATCGTTTGCAATATTTCTAACGTCAACATTGTCTAGTCCCGGAAATAATATAAAACAACCAGTATTTCGCCGAATAAATCTGTCAACATTATAAAAACCTTGAGCTAAATAAACAGAATTACATTTCTTATTACGCGATAGTAAAAAATACGATCTTATTTTATTCATCTCTACATTATTTAGCGGAATATCGTCAAAAACTACTATCTTATGCTGGGACGATTCAAGTTGATTAACTGAAACAAGATCTTCTGGTTGTCTGATAATAAAAAAATCTTCACCAGCATCAAGATCATCGCGAAGTTTGTCATTATATTCGCTTAGTAGCTCGTACTTATCTTGCTGTGGATTAATTGTATAAATATAAACTCGATCGTAATTAAAATTATCGCTCAGTAGTAAATTCATAAGCAAATTTGTTTTTCCTGACCCAGTTCGCCCAACAATAAGATAATGGCAATCTGGAAGTTCATTGTTATGTTTATGTTTCACCAACCGCTCTGTATCAAAATCTAATATCGGTGACGACGTTGTCGTTAATTTTGCCATTGTTTTGTTATATATTTTATGTTATATTAAATAAATAAAGAGCCATTATACAAAATTTGGAACAACATTAGGAGATTCATCGGCCATAATAACAAACGGCAATATTGATTTATCAGGTTACCTAAAAAAATCTGGTGAGACAATGACAGGAAACCTGTCCATGTCAAATCAGCGAGTAATAGATTTAGAAACAGATTATCCGCCAATAAATGTTGTTGATACACAAGCTGTTAGTTATAAACAACTAAAATCCGTCGACGGCAATAAACTAGATAAATCTGGCGGAACTTTAAGCGGCAACTTAAATATGTCAGGGAAAAAAATTATAAATTTAGAGACTGGATATCCACCAGCAAACTTAAATCAAACTCAAGCGGTGAGTTATGCACAACTAAAATCTGTTGACGATAAGAAGTTGTCACTGACAGGCGGAACTTTAAGCGGCAACTTAGATATGTCAGGAAAAAAATTTATAAATTTAGAGACTGGATATCCACCAGCAAACTTAAATTATACACAAGCGGTAAGTTATTCGCAGTTGAGGTATGTAGATGATAACAAACTTGATAAAATCGGCGGAACGGTTATAGGTAATATTAACATGTCGAGTAAAAAAAATATTGGGTTAGAAATTGTATATCCGCCAGAAAACTTAAATCAAACACAAGCTGTAAGTTATGCACAACTAAAATCTGTTGACGATAATAAACTTAACAAAGCCGGCGACACAATGACAGGTAATATTAACATGTCGAGTAAAAAAATTATAAATTTTGAGACTGCATATTCGCCAGAAAACTTAAATCAAACACAAGCTGTAAGTTATGCACAACTAAAATCTGTTGACGATAATAAACTTAACAAAACCGGCGACACAATGACAGGTACCGTTGCAATGAGCGTTTATTCAAAAATAACTGGACTACCAACAACCTCACCACAAGCCGATGCTGATGCTATTAGTTATGCTCAGTTAAAGGAAGAACATACCCCATATGTTAAGAAATCCGGTGGACCAATGTCAGGTAATATAAACATGAGAGACAAAAAAATAATGACGACTTACGTTCCAGTTAACCCTAACGATCTGACAAATAAAGCGTACGTTGACAGTCTGTCTAGTGGTGTAAAACAAACTAAAAATAATGTTGGGTATATTCCAACACTTTATAAAGCAACTGACAACCGAGCCGGGTTTGAGGTAAGCGCATCAGTATATTATCCTGAAAATTATCCTTATCACGCTTTCTCTGATGGACATGAGTGGACAACCAACGGAGAAGTTGAACATTTTTGGATTAAAATTAAATGTCCTACTGAAGTTGCTATTTGCTAATTTCATTTGCGCGGCAGATTAAACTCTAGTGTTGGGAGAATTTATAATTGGCAATTGGAAGGATCAAACAATGATGTCGACTGGACAACATTGTATAGTGCAGTAAATATGTATATTTCAACAGCACAATATTTTACAGTCCCGGCAGAAAATATTGTTAACAAGTACTTATATTTTCGACTTAATATTTTTGCTGCTGAACATCCATTCCCAGGACTGACCGCATTTCAAATATATACACTCGACGAACAAATTTAATCTAATGCTATAAAATAATGTCAGAACCACCAATTATAACTGTTGCGAGGGAATTTTATGATTATATTCTTAACAGTAGAAATTTTTTCTTTTAGGTGAATCACTAGCGGTACGTGCGATAAATGCCAGAAAAATTTTTTCAATTCAATAATAAACTCTATTGTTAGAGGAAGGAAAAAAAATTGTTCGTGTTACGTATATGCGAGGACCACAACAAGAAGAAGCAATATAAAATTTTGAAGTGATAAGTAGATACTGTCATCCTGATGATTGCCTGGAAGAACAAAAACAAGTTGAAATCCTGCTAAAAAAAATATTGCTTGAGCTTGATTTTGGAAATTTGGATTTGATAATAAAATCAGACTTTATAAAAGCACGAGCTTATGGTAAAAGAGATGATATAAAAAAATCTGTAGAAGAGAGTCATGATGGCCACAGCAGATTTATGGACTCTAAAATAATAAGAATAAAAAGAAACAAGAAAGTATACAATAGTTTTTTAAAACGAGAAATTTTTAAGTATCTCGGTATGTACTACCACGACAAAGAAACTCTAATTAAAATCGTTACTATGGCACCAGACACCGAGTTATTCATTAAAGCGTATGCAAACGCAATTTTGCCAATGATACGTAAAAAAGACCCAGAATTTGATCCGATTATTGTTGACAGATCTATAAAGATAATCAAAAATTTTGACGATGAAATTAGTGATCTTGATTATATTGAGCAAAAAATTTTTTTGATAAAGTCAGCGAAACAGATTTAGTAGCAAAGACTGATTCTTATTTCGATATAGATAAAGCGGATGATCTTCCATTTCCATCAATCAACCGCTCTAGGCAATTGTCATTACGAAATTATTACAATGAAGTTGAAACAATATTCACAAAACAATATGAAGCATTATTTTTTAAAATAGCTTTTGCTATTGGTCTGCCAACAAACGAACCAAAATTACTTAAAAAATTAATGCTAGCAAATTTCGTTGTCGCATATACAATTATCAGACAACATCTTGTTTTAAAAAATTACACGTTAGATCAAGTAAGCTTGGTATTAGGGTATATTGATAAAACAGAAAGCGATTACAGCAATTTGGTGAATGAAACAGATTTGTATAAAGATGAAGTAGGAAATACTTTTGACTCATACGCCTGGTTAAAGAAAAATGAGGTACTAACAGATGAACGATATAAGGATACTTCGTCAGATGTTTATGACAAGTACAGAATTTTTATAGCTGATCCGAATAATAGTAAGTTCCGCGAGTTTCTTGATTCAGTTGCTGGTACTAGAATTTTTGTCTTTGTATAAAATATTATATAATGAAAAAACATATAATCGATTTCAACCATATTTCAGAAGAAATTCCAAAACAAGATGTTGACGCACTAGTTCAATATTAAAAATTTTATCACAAAAACCTCTGGTGTGTAAAAGAATGTTATAAATACTACCGTTGAATACTTCGAGTAATATCATATTTGCCATTGTTAATGATTAGCTCTGGCATAATCTCAAGTGGAGCATTATTAAATCCGTTTTTGTTAATAATATCTGGTGGCGGTGTCTCTCTTTCAACACTTGTAAAAAAATTGAACCTAAACTTGAAACAAAAAAAAATTCTTGTAAAACAGCAAGTATCACTTACAAAAAATTACTTGATCAAATAGATCTTACTTGCGAGACGTAAAATATGATATGGACGATTTAATACGCGAGTTTCGTATTATTGACAGTATGTTAACAGATATCCTACCAATGAGAGTCAGCAGGTATGAAAAAGATTATCATAAAATATGGTTACAACAGTAGATGTTTATTTTTGACTTTTAGCTTTAGAAATATCATTATCAAATAAAATATCAACCATATTGTCAATAAATGTCATCAAATCATCTGACCAACCGCTTATTCGTTCGTCATTTTCAGTTGCGAATAACCATACTGACCCATATTTTGGTGATATATGATATCCAACTTTTTTAATACAGTCGCTTATTATTTTAGGTTTTATGCCAGTATAGCATGAGGCTGATTTTATTGAATCAAATCTCTTACAAAATCTGTTTGTTAGATCAAATCCAACATGTCGGATTGAATTATTGTACATTATATATAATATTTCATTGTTTAATATGAAATTTCTATCAAAAAGGTTTATTCTTTCTCCAACAAATTTGAGGGGTCTGGTCCAGAATCCGCTTTTGGTTGAGGATCAGCCTATTGCTTTACTACTATACCCGCATACATTACGAAGCACCGCAGAAATTATGATTTTGTTTAGGTAAATTCTCAACTGCAGATTACACGCGTTGTGTGCGGCACCACTGTACGTGCCAGTAATGTGGCAGTGATCATAAACTTTGGAAGCAGGACTTTTATCGCCAGACGGGCTTTGCTCTTTGTCAGTGAAAGATTTTTCACAAATCCATCAGTGAGTGGCTTCAGAAAACTCAAGATTGTTATCCTCCGTCTTAATCGCGTCTGCTGGTGAATCGAGCTGCAGTAGAATCCATTTCGTTGTGACTTCGATCGATTGTAGGAATACCTGTACTGTGCATGGAGCGTCGGAACTCTGGGTGCAATAAAGAACCGGTGGCTCTGACTTGCCATCGCATCGAACGACAACGTAACAAAACCCGCATGGAATTTGTTTTGCGACTTGTACTGTCTGGTCAGCATCTGTTCCTTTTTCCACGGCCACATTCAGACACTCAAAATCCTCGTAGATGATATGCAGTACTTTCATTTGTCGCTGCACTGCCGTAAATTTAAGAATGTTTTTACCAGGTTTGGGCAAGATTGTGCGCTGTGGTTTTTCACTGATATCGTCGCATCTTTCGAGTGTCCATCCTGATTCTGTATTGGTGTATTTATCCAGTGTTTCGAGAATCTCTTCGATGCCTATGCCAATTTCATCGTTGATGACGCTGCTGTCTTTGCAGTTCAGGATCACTCTAGCATCACTGTGCAACCACGGTGTAGTAGTTTTAAATCCATCCTTGTCACGACTTAGTGGCATGACCAGATAAGCACTAAGGACAATGTCTGCTTTGAACCCATCATGATCAAAGTTTTGTAACACTGCTACGATTCCAGGAATCAGATTTGTCAGCAGTTGTCGAGTGTCTTTGCCTGGTGTGTAGGTGGGCGGGATGATGGTCATGTGATTTTCCAACTGCGTTACTGTAATTTGAATTCGGGCACTTGTAATTGTTGTGTTTTTGCATGAACGTACTCGGCCGCTTCAGTTACGATAGCAGAGGCAAGGCAACGTTTATGCTATTCCACAGCAAGATGAGAGTTTTGTCTTGTCTTGTTCATACGAATCTATTATCGCAAGGATGTCGGCTTTTCTTGCGTCACTGGGTTTTCGGATATGGTGTTCGTACGCAAATTGTCTCATTTATTTTGTTCGTCCACAAGGCTGGCAAAGTTGGTTGCGTGATTTGACTTCGATGCCACATTTCAGGCAAGGTCGTGCCCCTAATCCCTTATGTAATATTTGCGTGTGTGTGTGTTCTGCATGGTCTGCCACAGGGTTCGTATATTCCAAGGAAGGTTGCAACAAGCGCAAATGAGTCATCATGGAATACAATAGCAACATAAGTTGTGTCGGGCAATAGTCACAAGTACCGAATAATATTGAACTTCGCATCGAGAATTTCATTAACTTTGTCGCTAAAGAAAGCGTCTAAAAATTTCATTAGATACTTGCGCTGCATTTTTTTGCGGTTCGGTAATGTGCTCTATAAAATAAACTGAGTTGGGATGCCATTCGTATATCCCAATGCGTGTGTCCTGCTCTGAAACATCTTCACTGGCCTCATCAGAAACGTTACAGCCGCAGAGGACTAGTTATCCTGTTTCCTGTGAGGATACACTCTTTCACGCACGATATTCTGCAGTTTCTTTCATTTCATACAAGATTACAATATCATTTAAACCAATTAAAAATGTAACTTTTCACATTCTGTATCAGTTACTTATTTTTAAAAAAAAAAAAAAAAATCAAAATTATATATATATATATATATATATATATATATATATATATATATATATACCACCATGTCGGCCAATTCTGCGCGTCGGGTAATTCTCCGTTACGATACGACATTCCTGTAAATATTGGATCACGTGTTGTTTTGGTCGAATATCCAGTTTGTATCGAGAAAGAACGTCCTTTTATGAAGGAAGTGATATTCATAAAGTGTACAAAAATATCCCACATTTCTACCCTAATTGCATATGAAAATGTGATTTCTAAATGTCAACATGAAGACCCACTCCATGACCTTCTTGAACCTGTAACCCAGAAAATCTTATTTACTATGTATCTTTTAGAATCATAAAATAAATACATTATATAAAAGATGGAAATGTATGCCTTAAAACAATATTGCATTTTAATCCAAGTTTCCAATTTTGCAAGAAGTTGTCCCACACGTAGTTTTATCGTCTGCTATACAACATGTCAACTTGCCCCTAGAACGGGATTCTCAAGAAATTCTCCGGCGTAAAGTCGGTTTCCAAATTCTTTAGTAATTCCCCCCCCCCCCCATAAACGAGAAGTTGTAAACACATTACATCCTATTCATTGTTGGTTCTCTTCAGCTTATTTTTTTTTTTTTTTAAATGCTGAACTTTACTAATATTCTTTACATTATCAGTTTAGTTTGATTATTATCTCTTGCCATTTATTGGCATTGTTATGTTGAATTTTGTAAAACCAGCTATGAACCTGACCTAATTACTCGACCGAGATGCTGATTGAAACAGTCCAAAGTAATTTATTTCATTTCCACACATAGCCCCATTAATAAACATTACATCTTTTCAAAGCTATGCGCAGAATAGGCCGATATATCGCGAGTCACGAAAACACAGGGGTGGTATCCGGTGTGTCCAAAATTAATATTATTTTGAACAGAATATTCTGGTGACTATTGCCTCTTTTCAAATGGTAAGCATTGCAGTATTTTATCTTCGTCAATCGGTCGAATTCGGTGTGCGTTTTGCATCAATATTGGTGACGGAAACCTTAAGTGCGCAGAAATGCCCGACAGCATTGTATACCTATTACGTGTAGTACTTATGCGAAAGCAGACACTGTGGAAAAACGAGTGAAAATGGTATAAACCTACCGTTACTCTCCATATGTTGTATAGTTACCATGATACAATGAATCACCGTCTGAATAACGTGTAAATGCATAAAAGGATAATAAGGTATGATCAGGGGCGTAGATACCATATAGCATGAGTATATGGGCCAACGAGTTGCTTTTACACTGTAGATAAGGCAGGGGCCCATCGATAAACTCTGTATAGGGGCCTGCATAAGAGCAAAAATATTGTAGCTACGCAACTGGGTATTGTTTAATACTATACACTGCGACTTTGTCAAGTCTTTCAAGTATCTCTTATTGGCCTTAAGTAAATCATATCACAATCCCTCAAAATATGTGCACGTATTTTATGTATATATTATGTGTCATGTTCTATATACTCTTGTCTTTGATTGTCAATCGCCTACCCCTATGCAAGATTGTCTTTGGATGTCCATCTCCTACCCCTATGTAATATTGTCTCTGATTGTCCAACGCCCACCCCTATGTAATCTTGACTTTTGATTGCCCATCGCTAGCCCCTATGCAATCTTATCTTTTGATTGCCCGTCGCCTGACCATGTTCAATTTTGTCTTTGACTGCCTAGCACTAGCCAATATGCAATATTGTCTTTGACTGGCCATCGCCTGCCCTCTGTACTCTTGATTTTGATTGCTAGTTATCGCTCCTTTACCTCCTCCTTGTATTTGTGCCTTGGGCAGTCCATCACCTGTCCATATGTATTCATGATTTTTTATTGCCCATCACCCGCTTCTATATACTCTTATGTTTGACTACCCATCACCTGTCCCTTTGTACCACGGACTTTGATTTTCCACCATTTTCCCGTATGTACTCTTGCCCTTCAGACCATCACTTGCCTCTATGTACTCTTGCCCTCAGACCATCATATGCACCTTTGCACCCTTGCCGTTGTCTCTCACTTGTCCCTATGCACTTGCACTTCAGTCCTTCACCTGCCTCCGCTCACTCTTGACTATGAAAGTCCTCACTTGCTCCTATGTACTCCTATTTCTGATTGACCATTATCGGCTGTTATGCACTCGTGCCTTTGAGTGCTTGCCACCTGTCCATATGTACCATTCCCCTTGATTCCATATCTTGTGCCCTTATGGACTCCTGCACTTCAACTCATCGCTCGGCCTGTGTTCCATTTCCTTTGTTACTCGTCCTATGTACTCGTGCCTTTGATTGCCAAGTTTCATTCTCTGTCCCTTCCTGATTTTGATTGTCTAGCACCTGCCCACATTCAATCCTGCCTTCGGTTTCCCCTTACCTGCTCCTATGCACTCTTGTTATTGATTGCATTATCACCTGCTCCTGTGAACGGTTGCCTTTGAATGTTCATTGCCTGCCTTTGGAATCTTGCATCTGATTGTTCATAACCCGACCCAGTGTATTGTGTGCCTTTGCCGATCACCTGTCGCTGTACTATTTTCCCTTTTAATACCCATCACCTGCAAGTACGTATATTTGCCTTTTATTACTCATCACCCATATATATATATATCACCTGCAAATTTGGATTTCTGTTTTACCTTGTATTCAGCCAACGAATCATTAATCAGTTGACTGTTAATTGATAAAGTATATGTATATATACGTTTGTGTCTGTCCATATTTTATTCTTGTATCTAAATAGATGTTCAGACATATACATAATCTGCCTGTTCGTTTTTATCCAGTGATGCTATAATGTACACATATACAGTTTATGTCTATTTCTATGCATACATGAACATGTGTGTTTCCAAAGTCTGTTTCATACTCGTTTGTTGTCTATCATATTGCACTGGCTTTTAATTGACCGTTAAAAATGGTAATGTCTCATGTATACATAGGTTAGTCACGAGTGTTATCTCATGTACCTGGTTATCTCATTGCTGCACCGCTTGAAAATGATAATTCGGTGCTTGAATAAACACATACATTGAAAGAGAAAGAAATTATTAGAATCAGGGCATGCACCAGAACGATAAGTTATCAGATACTAAATTATGTCCATTCTATTTTGTTCATACAAAGACGATTTCAAAGAGGTAAGGATGCATTTTTAACATTTCCAAATCAGATCAAGTGTTTTAATTATTAATCCGTTAATTCGAAGGAAAACAGTCGGAAAAACTTCTGAAACAGAAATCATGCGGTGATGCGTCAGCATCAGAACCATTCCTCTACCTGTTAACCATGTCAAATGACACGTTTTGTCCTTGATAAGTCTATTGACCAGGTTTGTGAAATGCGATTTCTTCTTACGTCCTTTAATTAGCCGTAAATGTATATATTTCTTCATGTATAGCTGAACCTATATATTTCGACTTATTTATTTATTTTATTTAATATCCATCTTAATAGATATAGTTTACAAACCTTTACTAAACATAAACAGATAGAAACAACCTGAGAAATGCAGACCAATATAAAAGTGCGTAAATCCCAGCGATTATCATCAACAATATGTGTTCGTGCGAAGTCATCAGAAGAAAAAGGGTATTAGTTTAGTCTCAGACTATAGCATCGTCCTCTAAAAATTAAATTACGACATATACCTTGATTACCTAATTTAGCCACAATACTGTAAATTATAAACAGGTATATACTTTAATCAGATCCAGTTATTTTGGTGTTAAAAGTACCTTTAAAAAAACTTTGGGGGTATCTAACTTCCAAAGCAACAATCAGGCTGTACCTTGTGGTCAAATATTGATACATTTTTTAGATTTAAAAGTTAAATATTTCAGGAATATTTTAATATTTAGTAAAATTGGTCTTTGCAAATAAAATAATAATTTATTTGTCCAAATGTATTCAACCTAGCTGAACAATATCAAGTAAGCGTCATTTTTTAAGAGATTAGCAATCGAGTCCATGTATTTGGACTTGACATTTGTCATCTATAGCATCGTATGACACTCCATTTATACTGCTGTCTTGTAACATAAATTCTACTCTGGAGAAAACGATACTGATACAAATGCACCCAAATTTCATGTTTTTACTTTAAATACTGCTGCATGCACGGAAAAATTGATTAAACAGGTACAACTTTTGGACATCTTTTCAAAACGATCGGGATTATGCTGATGTAATCGTTTTCAGTCAACAGCCATTGTCTTAATGCTTTTATAACAAAATACATTGCATGTTCGCAGCATATCACACAAATTTAAAATAGAATTTACCTTACCCACTTCAACTGTGCTGGGGACATTTAATCAAGCACCGGGTTAGATTCATTCGAGATAGATTGCCGAGTCGTGCAATATTGATTTGTTCAGCGTTTTACCTGCACGTAGTTCTCTAGGTTTGATAGAAGGAAAGCTTTCAAGGGTAAGTGATTATAGGTACATATTTTCCGAAAGATCTACACACCATACATTATCGATCCGGGTTCCTCTTACCCTTCCCACCCCATTTTTGACATTTGGACATTTCTGTTGGGGTGTAGGGTCAGAGTCCATTGCCTATCGAAATGTTGGAATTCGCCGACATTATTTGGTGTCGGCAAAGGGTAGCCGCTTACTAGCCGGCCTAGCAAACTTGAACGACCTTTCGTCTAGCTATACCTGCATGAACTCAATAGGAATATGATTTATTTTCTCAGAAATTGCGAGTATAGCATTCGTTATGTCTTTAATGCGCTGACAATCTAAAACCCTACATGTCAATGACATCAGAGGTCCAATAGTCACGTGATGTCAATAATTAAATACATTATATGGAGAGAAAAAAAAAAAAAGACATGCATTGGACAGATGAGTTGACGTAGACTAGACGTACATTATTTATGTATATACGACTTAGAGGTTTGACACGTGGGTAGGCAGAAAACTAAATAATCAGAG
>JAECUM010021811.1:0-16089 GCA_016617855.1 Megalonaias nervosa | reverse complement strand
TGACAAAGACAGCGGAGACCTCTTTCAAAGATTGTGCCTATTAAAGAATAGATCACTCAAAGCACTATTCACTCACTTAATGAACAGTTTCCCTTGATTCCACACTGATATTTCTCTAACGGATCAATCAGCTGTCACAGGCTTCAGAGATATATGTAACACATAGTATGTCTCTGCTGGCTTTTATTCTGTCCACATGATCATTGTCCTTGGAATTTTGGGTCTGTTGGCCACACCAACCAATGGGAAACAGCATGTGGCTATTGGTGAAGATGGTCCACAAAAAGGATCTAATCAATCCAAATTTACTGACCACACAAGATCTGCCTTGGACATTGAAAACAAGTTTGCACATGGCCTGAGGCAGCCAATCTGCGTAAGAGGGCCTGAAGATGTAAGATCTATTTGGTCCAATCTACCTGACCCATTAAACTATGACAGCGAATACTACAGACCTGATAACATCCCTTTGTATTCAGTTTAGAAACTGATAAATTCCAGTCTAATTTTATCCTCAGGTGATTTCTCAATACCCATCCAACCACCACTGGGTCAATCCACCCAATGTCTGTCCAAGTGATTGTCAATCCACCTATATATGTCAAAAAGATTGTGAAAGTTCTATGGAGTTAAATCAATTTGCACAGGTCAAACTTAATTGGCTGATGTGCAAACAGACCATCTCAACAGCAAGGCACTGCCATCCATGATTTTACTAAGCAAAATATCTTTAAGTCTATCTAATCATGACAGGTAAAAGTCTATCTAATCATGATGGGTAAACACCTCCCACCCTTACCACACTACAACAGATAACTAGTATCCAATTGTCATGCAAAAGACATTTATCTGAAGCATGATACACAAAGCAATCTAGTAATACTGGTGTATACAAAAAGCCTGCCATGTTTAACTTCATGCAACATAATTTTGGTCATCAGTTATCAAATATTACACTGTTAAAGTTGAATATGCTTCCTTTATACTGAATTCAAACATCCACTAAAATTATCAAATATAAAGAAGAGAACAGTGTCATGTAAAAAAAACTACTGCTTGCATAATTGATATGCAAAACTGATTTGGTCGGCAGTTCAAGACAGATGCTGAATTAGACAAGTTCTACAAAACTGAACAGGACATTGTGGATATTCCTTGACTACCTCAAAAAAGTAAAAATATCAGAATGACCAGACACAAGCACCCTCTTTTTCATTCCTTCGGATTCAGGCAAAAGTTATTTATTATAAGTGTTTGGTTATTTCTTCAGGCGACTGTTCAACAGAACAAACTTGCACAGAAATGTCCAGTCTTGTCTGAACTAGCTTACTGCAAATTGGCAGTTCATGTAGTAGATACCCAAAGGAACATACCTTTTTCTTGATTTCTCTATGTTCTTACAATTACCATAATCATAATCTGAGCAACACATACTATCAAACTTTTGTTTTCACCATTGTGCATGTACTATTTCTTCTCTTGCTAAAATGCACCAATGTGCAACAGACAGATAGATTGATTGGTTTTTTTGGTATGATAATAACCTAGCAGCAGTGAAATGAAAGTTTTCATAAAAAATAGACAGTCTCTGTTGCATACAACCACAGGGTTTATTTTTCTTGCAGAAACGATAGTAATGTGCTATATTGATAATAATAATAATAATAATAACAACAACTACATGTACTATTATTATTATTATTATTATTATTATTATTATTATTATTAATGTTATTATATAACAAGTGTACCAAATCTTAAAAAACTTGTACAGCAGAGGGGAATATGCTACTGAAACCTACAATACTAGTCTGTGACCTTGACCTAAAGACAGAACCCTCAACTTTGTACATAGCAAACATGTTAATGTCCATCCTATAATCCAAAAGTGGCTCCAATGCAACAGAATGAAAGGAAAGGGAAAGTATGAAGCAAAGTTTAAAATATTGCCCATGACCCTAACCTTGAGGACAAGGACTCCCAATGTGGTATTTAACATACTTGCTAATGATGATGCACATGTATATCATGTTTTATCTCTTAATCTCAAATGGCTCTTAAATTAAAGAGGGGAAAGGAAAGGTTGATAGAATGCATAAAATATTCATCCATGACCATGACCTTGAAGGCATATCCCTCAATGTGGTATGTGACAAGTTTCATTCCTCAAGCAGAAAGGATTATAAAGTTATGGATCCAAAATGAAATTGTAATATATAAGTCAAAATCCTGACTGGTGACTTTGAACTTGAAGACAGGACTACTAATGTAGGACACAGCATGCCTTCTAATGATGACACATCAGTATACTAAGTTTAACCTTTAATCCATAACAGCTGTGAAAGTATGGATTGGAAAGGAAAGCATGATGGAAAACTTAAAATAAGAAGTTATGACCTTGACCTAGAAGATATGATTCCTAATGTGGTAAGCTACAAATGCTGCTTACCACATGAGTGATGATGTATAAATGTGCCAAATTTATTACCTTAGTCTCACAGCTTAAATGTTATAAAGCAGCATATGACAGAAAACTTACAATATTGAGCTATGATCTTCACCATGAAAATAGCCCCCCTCCCCCTTGCATGTAAGCACCACCTAATTTTGGTGTACAAGTATACAGAGTTTCATCCGTTAATCTCAAAACGGTATTCAATTGTAGAAAGAAATGAAAAGTGTGGGACAATACTTGAAATAAATGAGCAGTGACCTTGATCTGAGGATAGGACCCCCAATGTGGTGAATGACACATCCTCTAATGATGATACATAAATATATGAAGAAGGTTTCATTCCTTATTTTTAGACTGCTTGAAGGTCATGGAGCAGCAAAGAAAGTGTGATAGAAACACTGAAATACTGAACCATGACCTTGACCTTGAAGATAATCCCCAATAAGGTGAGCAACATACCTTCTAAACATGATGTACCATCATACCAGGTTTCATCCCATAACCTCAAGTGGCTTTAAAGCTGTAGAGCAGAAATGGAAGTGTCATGGATGGATGGATGAAAAGACAGATACAACATCCCCTGCTTTTCATAAAAAGGTCGGGGAACAAAATAGCAGGGACATAGCATTGAAATGAAAGTGATTAGGCAATAATTATATTCAATACCATCTGTACTATTCAGTCATAAAAGGAACACTGATTGATGGATCTTTCTAAAAGTGGCTTTTCAAACATTCAAAAAAAGATTCAGTCATTTCTCAAACACAATACTGATTATGTCCCTTAAGGCAAAAGCTATATGATTAACAATTTGCTATGTGATGTTTCAGACAGATTTCGTCTCTAAGTGATACACAGAAACATCTGAACATGTGTTAGACACCTACAAGTTAAGGTCAAGAAAAAATATGTGTTTCCAGTCAGCTGACCATCCCTGTTTTTCATTGCTGATCCCAGCACTTTTTCCCCCAAGGGTATAAAAGAAAAATTCGAAAAAAAGTTCAAAAAAAAAAAATTCAAGAAGTCAGTTTACCCCAAGTAATTGAAGTGCTTAGTACATTATATATACTAATCATTATAATATATATAATGTTAAAAAAAATTCACACCTACCTACCATAATTTTAAAACCAGTGCAATAGGAAACATACATATTGTGGGGTTTTTTGCCTAGTGTTCACAGACTTCTACAGTCTACATATTAATACTGACACAAGAAACCATGGTAACATTCATATACTGAAATGATGTATATAATTTATTTTCTTCTGGTAAATTATGAAATTATAAAGATATCATAGAAATAGATTGTCTCCTTCATGAGATTCCTTTTTTTTTGTTTTGAGCCCTATTTTGCTACTCTTTGGCTTTATTGAGGATCTTTTAAAAAGAGGTTTTACTTTAATAATTAACCAAAATCTGAACTGTTTGAGTTATACTGTGTGAAAAGTCTGCATAAAACATGCTTTTTCTAAATGTTGGTGACTACATCAGACACAGGCATTAATTGTGAATCTAGTATCAACGCGGACAGGTGCGACAGATATAATAGCATCCTAAAACATGAAGCCTTGAAACTGCAAGGAGTCAGATTCATTATTTCCTAGCTGAGGAGAGAGAGAGATTAATTATGCATAATTCTTGCCTAACTAGCAAATGGCATCATATTAAATCAAAGTAATTGATCCTTTTGAAGTCTGCCTCAAACAGCTCAACATATGGAATAATTGCCTGTAAAATTGCATTTATTCACACTAGACTTCATTGACAGCGCGGATACTGCTCCTGGTGCTCAAATGATCAGGAGAGATTGATTGATATCCTTATTTCCACCTTGCTACAAAGAGTATAATCAATCATGTAAATTACATAAAGAAGATACATTAAAAATAATCTGAAATAATCCCCCCCCCAAAAAAAAACAACAAAAAAAACATACAATGACAAAGACAAAATGCCCATGTTCTCAAAGTTCCACTGCACACACAGCATGGAGAAAAGAATGTGTACTGTTACGCAACTGGGAATAGTTACTTCATCATACTACACAATGCCGATGGAAAACTAACAAAAAATATAAACATATAAACAATCTGACAAGTATGAATAGGAAACAGAGACAGATAGGATGAACAAGAACTTCTCAGGTTAGAAATCAGTAAATATTGGCAAAATAACAGGAAGTTTGCAATACATGCCCATATCCAGGCAGCTTACAGTATATGCCTATAACCAGACAGCTTGCAAAACACACCATAACCAGTCAGTTTAAAATACATGCCCATAACCAGACAGCTTGCAAAACACACCATAACCAGTCAGTTTACAATACATGCCAATAACCAGACAGTTCGAAATACATGCATATAACCAGACAGTTTGAAATACATGAATATAACCAGACAGTTTGAAATACATGAATATAACCAGACAGTTTACAATACATGTCTGTATCAGAATACTACAACAGAGTAATCAAGGTATATGTGTTTCAAATACATTTTAAGAATCTAAATGACATCAGTATACACTAGGGCACATACAGGTACATATGATGGAAATAGAACATACTACATTAATTAGACAAAGTTCACAACTGTAAGGCCAACATTCTGTTCTAGTTACAAAGGACCCTTCTTCACAATTTGGTAAAGTTACACAACTATATCATTTTCAGTATATCTATCACTGAAAATTTAAATGGAGCTAGAAGATAAAAATTCAAAACAAGCCGACATGAGTATACTCAGAGAACAATTTTTCAGTACTATCAATGACTGATGACTGAAGTTTGAGTACCTTCAATGACCAATGCACCATGTTTATAATCCTCTATGTAGGCACTATGGGAGATTACTGACCAATGGTCTTAATGACCTTGACCTTTGGTCAAGTATGCAGATTAGAAATACAGCCTCCAGAGTGGGAACAAAGAAAGCAAATTGGATGCAAGAACATTGATATGCATGGATCGTGCTCTTTTTATTAAATTTGTATGAGGTTTTGATGATAGAAATCCACATTCCCAGTTTGAAATAAATAAAATCAAACAAAATATGGACTCCAGAGTGGCAACAAGAATTGTTGATGGTCTGGTGCAAGCCAGCTGCTGGGTCATCCAATAAACCTCCTTGGCCTTATGACCAAGTGAGCTAAAAAATATATCAGGAAAGTGATTTGTCAATATGAACACTTCCAGATGATGACCTTAATATTTACCAACTTTCATGGCAATCATTGAAAAACTGTAGGACTTGTTGCACTAAGAAGACTGTGCTGGATGGACAGATGGACAGATGGATGGACATGAGGATTACAATATACCTTCACCTCAATAGGGGCAGACGAGGGTATAAAAACTCAGTGGGTATCATGATGCAGTCAATCATTTCTTAATGACCTAATTCATACTGAAGCAACACATTTGTTATGCTCAGAAGATGAAGATATACAATATGATTTTAACTAATGAGAACTGGCAAATCACTGGGCATCATTCCCAAGCGTCTTGACAAAATCAATACTGGATATGAAGTCTAAGTACATGTAAACATACACACTGAATTTTACCAGTAACAACTGTTACATGGCACCAAAACCTTTCATGAGCTGTTAAGAAAACTTCATGCAGGTATTAAATGATAAATGACAGAAATACAAATGGTTTGACAGCAAGCACCAGTAATGACACCAACAACCTCATCCACAGATAAAATAAGTATTGTGATAATATTGGGAAAAATTCAACACGACTCAAGGGATGATGGATATTTTCTACCTACTTCCCACAATACTACAGAGGGAATCAAATTGGAATTGAGCAATAGCTTCTGAAATCTGTTAAAGAGTGTTAGTTAGTCTACATCTCCCAGCATTTATTAAGGTACCTGGCCTGCCATTAAAACTCCTTCAGGATACAGGATCAAATACTGTCATTATGATGAAGACAATGATGGCAAATGGTGATGAAAACAATGATGATGATAACAAATGGTGATGAAGACAATGATGAAGATGATGGCAAATGGTGATGAAGACAATGATGAAGATGATCGCAAATGGTGATGAAGACAATGATGAAGATGGTGGTCAAAGATGATGAAGACAATGATGAAGATGATGGCAAATGGCAATGAAGACAATGATGAAGAAGATAGCAAATGACAATGAAGAAAATGATGAAGATGATGGCAAATGGTGATGAAGACAATGATGAAGATGATGGCAAATGGTGATGAAGAAAATGATGAATATGATGATAAATGGTGATGAAGATGATGATGATGGCAAATGGTGATGAAGACAATGATGAAGATGGTGGTCAATGGTGATGAAGATAATGATGAAGATGATGACAAATGGCAATGAAGACAATTATAAAGATGATGGCAAATGGTAATGAAGAAAATGATGAAGATGATAGCAAATGACAATGAAGACAATGATGAAGATGATGGCAAATGGAAATGAAGACAATTATGAAGATGATGACAAATGGCAATGAAGACAGTGATGAAGAATGATGAAAATTATGGTAAATAGTGATGAAGACTGATGAAGGTGATGGCAAATGATGAAGACAATGATGAAGATAATGGCAAATGGTGATGACGACAATGATGAAGATGATGGCAAATAGCTGCATCTCCAGTTTAAAGATGGTATGACTGCTGGCACATTGCATCTGTTTTTACACATTTCAATTTTGTGGCTATTAAATTTGTGTAATTTTCCAATTACGTCCAACAAGCATACATCAATTTTATTTCCTATATTTGTCTATGCACCAATGTACATTTTCTTTAAAATGTGTATTCATTGCTTGTTGATTCTGTGCATCATGTGATCATCCTTCAAGTTTCGCAAGAAAATAAGTAGTAAATAAAGACATTTGTGTACGTTACACAAGCTTAAATGTGAAAAGTACAAACATTAACAACACAGTATATCTTAAAAGGAATCATTTGTCAAAACATAAACTTTGTGCCTATGCTTGAAACAACTCAACAAAAAATATTTTTTATTTGCTAACAGATCATGGAATTACAAAACAGATTTATGTCCCACCCTGAGGTAATCAGGCAAAAATTTCCTAGCATTTATTTTTAACAAATTAAACAAGTGAACTAATTCTGGGTAGAGTTCTATACAAATAAAAAAAAATTGTGATGAAATAGCATTTAATGATTAAAAAGCAGGGGATAGACATTATGCAGATGAGTAATTTTTTTGTCTACTATTTTATTTTAACATCTTTCATAGTCAGCAGTAATTATCTTTGCAAATCAGATATTATCCAACCATATCAATCAAACAATTACACTTCATTTGCACAACTAAGCTTGTAAGCACACTTCATCTGCTTTGTATCCACAGCTTAGCTTGTGATCACACTTGATATGTTTTGTATGCATAACTTAACTTGTGATCACATGTTATTTGCTTTGTATGCGTAGCTTAACTTGTGATCACATGTTATTTGCTTTGTATGCATAGCTTAACTTGTGATCACATGTTATTTGCTTTGTATGCATAGCTTAACTTGTGATCACATGTTATTTGCTTTGTATGCATAGCTTAGCTTGTGATCACATGTTATTTGCTTTATATGCACAACTTAGCTTGTGATCATGTTATATATTTTGTATGTGCAGCTTAGCTTGTGATCACATTATTTGCTTTGTATGCAAAGCTTAGTCTGTGATCACAATTCAGTTGTTTTGTATACACAGTTTAGCTTGTGAGCACACTTCATTTGCTTTGTATACACGGCTTAGCTTGTGATCACACTTCATTTGCTTTGTATACACGTCTTAGCTTGTGATCACACTTCATTTGCTTTGTATCCACAGCATAGCTTGTGTGTATACTTCAGTTGCTTTATATGCACAGCTTAGTGTGTGATCACACTTTATTTGTTTTGTAAACACAGCTTAGCTTGTAATCACACTTCATTTGCTTTTGTATAGACAGCTTAGCTTGTGATCATACTTTATATGTTTTGTATACACAGATTAGCTTGTGATCACACTTTATATGTTTTGTATACACAGCTTAGCTTGTGATCATACTTTATATGTTTTGTATACACAGATTAGCTTGTGAGTATATTTCATTTGCTTTGCATTCACATCTTAGATAGCAAGCAAACATCATTTGCTTTGTATAAACAGCTTAACTTGTGATCACACTTAGTTTGCTTTTGTATCATAAAAACACTAGTTTAACAAATATGAACATCAATAATTTGCTCCAATGTTTAGTCAATAATACGCTGACATTAGCGATTTGCTAAAATATAATTATGCTAAAATGTTGTGATTTAAGTAAACAATGCAAAGAAATCTAATTGAACCCACTCAAAATATAAGTATGAATAACCTCGTTACAGAGAAATTCCAGAAATAAGCAATGTAGGTCACTGATCTAAGTTACAAAAACATGCAGTTAATATCTATCTCTGCATGGGGATCATACAAAATATTAGAGCAAATGAATTTTTTAAAAGGTTGTTTATGCTCAAGTTTAGCCTATAGCTACAATTCAGTCCAATAGCGTAATCAGAATCATCAATTACTTCATGGATAATACAATTTTATTTAAATTTATTTGATCTCACAGGTCTGCAATATAATCCTCAAGTGACAGGTTGAGCTTAATGGTTTAATGATTTTTCTTTCATCTTTTTGTTCCTGTACATTGTATTGATCTTTACACCTTAGTGCTTGCATCTAAAAAGGGATGATAAATTGGGTAACCTATAGCATGCATGATACCAGTCTAATTTAATTAGTTTTCAAGGATTTATGCATACTGCATGTAAGACTAGATAAAAATGTTTCCAAAGACAGCAGTGAGTTGCTCTTTTGGTGAGAATTCTGTAAAAGAAAGGTGTGTGTTTCGGTGGGGGGGTGGTGAATCTATACTTTCATAAAATGTTAAAAGAACATGGGTTTAATGTATATGCCCCAGTTCCCTAGTCCTGAAAATCATAAAAATGTTTTCTTACATCTGATGAAGCAAACATGAATAGCTAGTATGACAAACAATGAAGAAAATATGAATTGCTAGTATGACAAACAATTAATGAAAAAAATATTATTAGCTCATATGATGAACAATTGATGAAGAAAATATGAATAACTTGTATGACAAACAATTTATGAAGAGAATATGAATAGCTAGTATGACAAATAATTCATAAAATATGAACAGCTAGAATCACAAGCAATTAATGAAGAAAATATGAATAGCTCATATGACAAACAATTGATGAAGAAAATATGAATAGCTAGTAAAGACAAACAATTAGTAGTATGGAGAAATGCTTTCATGCTAATTTCACTCCTGCACATGCCATGAAAATATTCAAACATTTTAGGGTAGACCTAAAAAATTAATAAACTCGATATTTATGACTTGGTCCAGTATTCAGAAACATAAGAAAACATCATTCAATAAATATTAAAAATACAGCCATGCAGATTACATATTGTGCTGTTGCAAATTTCCAAATTTTGTGCACTTTGGATTTAATTGGAGAAAGCATTTCCTTTTTAGGAATAACATTAGCAAATCCCAAAAATGTCACTTTAATCACATATAATCTTTACAGACCAAAATAACGTATCAGAATATTGTATGCTACATTGCCCTTCGTACTCTAGCTCTGATTGTAAAAAGACACTGAAGTAACCTCCATTTCCAAATGATACATACTGTATATACTTGCTTATAAGTCAAATCAAATTAAGTAAGAAAGATCCTGATCTATCATAATAACATAATGTGCCTGCAGATCAGGGTCTATAATGTATCTTCTACTGATTACTCCTAAAAAACTGCTCACCCAGATCTGACAGTGCATTATGCAACAGCAAATCTGGGTCTGTGAAGTTTGCAATTGCATGACTTATAAAAATGAGTAAATACAGTAATCATTACAATGGCCCCTCATTATAGTATCCCTCAGTCTACCACTGGCTCTTCTTATAATGCATGTATGGTCAAAGATCCCAATAAATTGGTCAAATTTTGTTTTTATCACTGTTTTTTTTAAAACTTCACTTAATTTTAGTTCTTGTCTAATGAGAGAACCAAATATTTTCTCTATGTTCTATTGTGACATAACCTGCATGGAACACCTCAATATTAGGTTCCCTCAATAATAATGCCGGTCACCTTAATGCATCTCATGTACAGCATTACAAAGAAGTGGCAACAGATAAACAGGAGCCTGGTAGTTCAATGTTTAGCGTACCAGACTTACAAATAAAGGGGCGCAAGTCCAAATCCCACAATCAGACCAGCCCAGGTCGGCCACCATGGTGTGTCCATGAACAAAGCATGTATTTTAATTCAACTTCCTTTGCACTAATTAAATAACCTCCCGTAAACCAAACCAAAACCAAACATAAAGTTTAATTGACAAGGTCCAGCTATTGGTCTACATGGGAAATACAGCCATGGCCAATGCATGACATTTATCTTCTCCAAACCTTTTGATCCCCACTGTCACCCCAAACATGGGACATTTTTACTAACAGATCGAACAAGAGGTGCTACTTTGGGATTATTGATGCGGAAGAGTGCAGATGAAATCCTTTGAAATCATGCCATTATAGTCTTTTGTCCCACAACATCACCATGTCCGTATCTAGATATTTAAAGATACCCAGAAGTGGCCTGTAAAAGATCTAGACAGCAGATCTCATGACAGCACCATCCCATTATCAGGGATGAAAAGAAGAGACAATCATCCACTTGACCTAGGACTGCTATTGCATGATAACATTATGTATAAAATGATAATGGCTTCCTTCATATCAGAGTTTAGCATGGGTCATTGTGGTCATCATCTGGGATGAATCCAGGGAAAGGAACTAGCAGTTAACAACAATCTGAGCTTTAATTTAGGACCTTTGTAGTGGTTCTTTGGCGGAATACTAACGTAGTGCAATTTTCTATTAAAATATCAGTGGATAATATCTGCATCATTTATAAACAAATATGCACACAACTTTTGAATGAAACACAGGGGAAGCAAGAAATTAAAATTTCTGTCTTCACATTCCATTCTTTTTTGTAATACTGTACTATAAAAACAATGTAACAAGATGAATGATATTTACAAGAATTCCACTGAATGCTATTCCTCCTGTTTAAGCCAGTCACAATCTAAATCCTGCAAATTTCCTAAAGAAAGAAAAATAGGTCACCTTGAGCCAGTTTTACATCTTGTGAGTGGTACTTTCCAAATGAACACATCAACAAGTTTTGCAACTGTACTTACAACCATGTCAGAGAAATTGATCTAAATGGAAAAGCGTAATGTTGACACCTGAGCCAACAATAATGATGATATCATCAGAAAAGTGATACTTATGTTTCGCCAATATTTTTCAGGTCAGACAAAAATGTTGGGCAGGTTAATTCCAATAGAATGTTATAATTGAGATATTTTCATCTTATTTTTCCATTTGTTAAT
Organism: Megalonaias nervosa; assembly: GCA_016617855.1. NCBI lineage: Eukaryota > Metazoa > Mollusca > Bivalvia > Unionida > Unionidae > Megalonaias > Megalonaias nervosa. The sequence continues at coordinate 4,147 of JAECUM010021811.1, read as the reverse complement.
AAACCCCCAATGTATAATATTCATTCATTTCTTTCACAAGCCATCTTCCACCCCCTTCCCCATGTGATTTAGTTAGAACATAGTACAAAACAATATAAAATCCACAGCTGCTTTGCATTCCATCTGAAGTTTCAGTACTTGCATTTCTAAACATCTTACTTATAACTGTACTGTTTTTGAATATTTGTACTTTTCTATCTGTAGATGATATGCTAGCACAGCAATGGAGTTGACTGCCCCAAAAGATTTTGTGAGTTGAATGCCAAATTGACTATGCACATGTACATACAGAAATCAAATGGTTTCTATATCAGGTATTGGTCTGTACAGACATGTATAACATTTGGAGAAAGTATAAAAGAATGACTTTTCTTGCATGCATTTTACGAAGTTCTTTCTATATGTGTATGCAAATTTGTGATCATTGTCATTTAGCTACTTGTCTCTAATTACACTTATCAGCCTATTAAGTGGCTTGTAAACCAAGTATTCTGCTGTGAATGTAACATAAATGCCCATTGGTTCCTGAGTACATCGTTATTCATTCATACTGCTTAATATGAGTAAATGTTATGGTCATATTATACAGTGTGATGACTTCTTATTTTGTGAATACAAACTGGCAATATATTTATTTATTTTAAAAAGTCGTTTGCTACTGAAAAACAGGAATATACATGTGCATGTGTGTGTGTGTGTGTGTGTGTGTGTGTGTGTGTGTGTGTGTGTGTGTGTGTGTGTGTGTGTGTGTGTGTGTGTGTGTCGCTTTATGGCACCTCAGCAAAATAGTGGCTATATAGTACCAATCAGCAGTAAAGTTCTAAAAATTAACAATGAAGAACTGCACAAAAAACTTTGAAAGATTAACCCTTCCATATAAATGTAAACATGAAGTACAGCAAGTTAAAATATAAAGTAAAAATGTTACAATTTTGTAAAAACTATATTGAAAATTAAAGCACATGTAAATCCTCATAACATATGGTCAAACTCTATTATACAAATTGATTCTAAGACCTTCTCATCTGGTACACCATCATACAGTTTGTTCATCAAGTTCACCTCAAAATACTTTGGCCTCACATGGCAGAAGCTGACAAACAAGAATGTATTCCACTGCCAGTGGACACTGACATGGCAATCTGATATTCAGCTTATAACCAAATAAATATGGAAACCACTGGCCAAAACATTATTAAAGACAAGTAAGACATGTGGGCTATTCTAGGCATTATTACTGCAAAAGACAAAAATTTAAAACATTAAATCTGTGGAATAAGATACTTTTTGACAATTAGTGAATAGTTTTCCTTTAAAACATTAAATCTTGCAATACATGCACTTTGTCACTTTTGACAAACTATGATACATTGTAATTTGTTTCAAAACAATCAAACTGGAAAGCATTGTAAAAATTGGAGTTCCTTAAAATATATAAAGCTAAAATATATAAAGCTCTCTCCTTCCAAAGAAGACTAAGAGAAAGTGCTCTCTGCAAATTTTTTCATTCTGTGGGACATTTAAAATTATCTTTAGACTTTTTTTTAATCACAAGACTTTAGGAAAAACAAATGATTACAAAATCTAGTCATAAACAACAATTTTTAGCTACAGGCAATGTGGGTCTATTTATCATCATTTCTATTCTGTGTGTTTTAACAAGTGAGAGGGTCAGTCTCTTATGTATGCAAATTTGGGGTTTTTTTTGATGAATTAGCAAGAATTTTACTGTAACAATTTTATCAAAAAAGTACTCCTATTTTAACACTTCAAAGATTTAATTTCTTAAAATCTAAATAAGTAAGCATACTGTGCCCAATTGCACAAGCATGACCTTCTCTGTTGACTTGTGGGCAATACTTGAGAGATTAGTCAAGAGTTGATATCCAGCTAAGTGGTATAATTAATATTATTCAGCATGATACACAACACAAAGAAGTCCTTAAAAAGCATTACAGTCATTTAAAACCCTTCAACTTCACAGCAAGCTTACCACAAAATGACCACCACTTTAAGTGTGCCACTTTCTAAGTATGTCATGCTGGTATGAAAGAGGTAAGTAAAAAAGTGTTTTTTTCCAGGACACGTGACTTTGTGAATCGTCCCCCCCCCTTTAATGAATCACAAAACAAAAAACTTTGATCATGTAAGTGCTTGATTTATAGATCATTCACAATAATTAGCATTTACTAAGTGACTTTGCAATTGACCAATAACATGCTTTCAATGATTATCTAGTTGTTAAAAACATATGATCTACCACACATTGTGACGTTGTACCATGAAGGAATTGCAGTTTTCAGCATTTGGAGGAAATGTCTCCATTGTTAAATATGGTTCTAATGCATATGATGAGGTGCTATCATGATACAACAAGATTGATAAAGCTAGTGTTATAATGATAAACAAAACTGCTAATGCTAATGTTATCATGATAAAACAAGATTGCTAATGTTAGTGCTATCATGATAAAACAAGATTGCTAAAGCTAGTGTTATCATGATAAAACAAGATTGCTAAATCTGGTGTTATGATAAAACAAGAATGCTAGTCTTATCATGATAAAACAAGATTGCTAATGCTAATGCTATTAAGATAAAACAAGATTGCTAATGCTAGTGTTATTATGACAAAACAAGATTGCTAAATCTAGTGTTATTATGATAAAACAAGATTGCTAATGCTAGTGCTATCATGATAAAACAAGATTGCTAATGCTAGTGTTATTATGATAAAACAAGATTGCTAATGATAGTGTTATTATGATAAAACAAGATTGCTAATGCTAGTGCTATCATGATAAAACAAGATTGCTAATGCTAATGCTATCGTGATAAACAAGATTGCTAATGCTTTCATGATACAAGAAGATTGCTAATGCTATCATGATAAAACAAAACTGCTAATACTAATGCTATCATGATAAAACATGATTGCTAAGGAAGAGCAGACCATCCAGTGCCTTAATAAACTGAAGAAGATGAGCAGACCATCAGATGCCTAACTCAACAAAATGAGGAAGAGCAGACCATCAGATGCCTAAATCAATAAACTGAGGAAGAGCAGACTATACTTAAATCAAAAACCTGAGGAAGAACAGAACATCAGATGCCTAAATCAATAAAATTAGAAACAGTAAGCCATCAGATGCCTAAAAATCAATAAATTGAGGAAGAGAAAACCATATGATGCCTAAATCAACAAAATGAGGAAGAGGAGACTACACCTAAATCAACAAAATGAGGAAGAGCAGACTATCAGATGCCTAAATCAACAAAATGAGGAAGAGTAGACCATCATATGCCTAAATCAATACACTGAGGAAGAGCAGACTATACCTAAATCAACAAAATGAGGAAGAGCAGACCATCAGATGCCTAAATCAATAAAATGAGGAAGAGTAGATCATCAGATGCCTAAATCGATAAAATGAGGAAGAGTAGATCATCAGATGCCTAAATCAATAAACTGATCAAGAGCAGACTATACCTAAATCAATAAACTGAGGAAGAGCAAACCATCAGATGCCTAAAAATCAATAAACTGAGGAAGAGTAGACCATCATGCCTAAATCAATAAAATGAGGAAGAGGAGACCATCAGATGCCTAAATCTACAAAATGAGGAAGAGCAGACATTACCTAAATTGATAAAATGAGGAAGAGTAGACCATCAGGTGCCTAAATCAATAAACTGAGGAACAGCAGACTATCAGATGCCTAAAAAACAATAAACTGAGGACAAGTAGACTATCAGAGTTTACATTTCTGTACTTCACCCAAACCTCTGTCAGATTCCCTAGGGATGAATTAGGGTAGAGTTAACATCTCTGTTCTGTCAACCAAGCCTCTGTTAGATTCAACAGTATTTATTGTACTTAATTTCTTAAATCATACATCTATCATAAAATAGGTTTAATGCACCACAATTAGACTGTACTAAAGACAATGCTCCTGGTAAATGCTTGAAGATAGAAGAAATAATATATGTCTAATTCAGACACATTTAAAAGCTTTATGTTTAAAATTTCCTACCTGGATTTAAAAACTACTCAAACTGTACATTTTTTCAAATAAAATTAGATACTAAAATGCACTTTAATCAATGTGCACCTTTCCTTCCAAAACAAACTCAACTGAAGTCCAATC